>BCLH01002001.1:16139-54587 GCA_001602315.1 Zoysia pacifica
CTAATCAGTATTTTAAGTTTTATTACTTGTAAAATGCCGTTTATTTTAGTCAGTGTCTGTATTAATACTTTGTATGATATGAATGTACTTTCTCCGATTTTAAAATATCGACACAGTTGACTTTTAACACCATCTTTGACTATTTGTATTATTCGAAAAAGTATGATAAATATTATATATTATATTAAATTTATTCTATTATTAATGGTATTTGGTACACAACTAATACTTTTACACATATAAATAATTTTTTTGAAAAAATAAATAGTCAAAGATGATGTTAAAAGTTAATGACGTTTATATTTTGAAATCGAAGAGAGTACAACACATAGAAGTTACTGTTACATGAACAGACAAAGATGATGCACTTGGGTGTCCGTGGCCCCAGCTTCACCCCTTTTCGAAATCGCTTTCATTGTTAAATTGCTGATGATCTTTGAATACTTCTGTCTAAGACAATGAAATGCCTGATTTGTGGGTACATGTCCTTTTCATGCGAAATCACATTTTTTTAACCAGACAATAAAATTGATTTTTTTTAACCAGACAATAAAATTGATTTGCTTTCGTGGAAATCGTGAAAACGGGTCAAAAATTGTTGGAAACCACTACAAATGCAAAAAAAGGTTTTGAAACAAAAACCACTCGATTTTTTTCAATTCATCAACTGGTTTTTTGGTTTTGAATTTTGTCGAGATCACGTACTCCGGATACCTAGCAGATCGTGCTCGCACGTGCAAGATCGGGGTCGAGCGATCACGGGTTCTGACCCTCCCCAACGGCGATCTACGACGGTCACGCTTTAGCCGCGCGGACACGTAAAGACTCCGGCCTCCGAAGGCCGACCTCCGAGGAGCGACCTCTGAAGGGTAGGTAGCACGTTATGATATATTTACTCTGATGATCAACTGCAATCCGTCCTGACGGGACGAGACGAGACTCACCACGACGACACTCCAGCAGAAAGCTGCGACGGCTGTCGGACGTGACGTGACAGCACTGTAGCCAACACAGTGACACTGGACGAGCATCACAGTACCCGCCGTTGCGTAAGAAGCTGAGGAAGCGTAAGAAGCTTGGCAGGCCTCTTGCTTCTCTCTGCTCGTGGAGTCGTGGTTTCGAATCAATACTGGTGCCCGTTAGGGTGCTGGAGCCTCGAAGTTCTTCTATAGGTTGTGTCTGGGAGTGGGAACAGAGGATTAGGTTGAGATTGGAAAATAAAAGAAATAAAAAGTCTAGACATTCGTTCATCCTTTCTATTAAATCTTAACCTTTTATCTTTTTTTTTTCCAAACCCACCTCATATTTTCCATTTGCGAGCCACCACCTTAGATAATGTAAACTAGTTCAGCCTTCAAAAATGCATAGGTCAAGGAGCCTTGAGTTGGATGAAATGTTGCTCTCATATCACTCCTAGTCAGTTGGTCTGCCTGGGAGGAAGAAAAGACGTAACATTTCGTACCCACTGACGAAACTAATGTCTAGGAAGAAAAGACGTAACATTTCGTACCCACTGACGAAACTAATGTATAGGAAGAAAAGATGTAAGATTTGATACCCACTGATATAAAAATAGAAACTTTGCGCGCGCTAGATGGCCGGGGGATCATACCTGTGTTCTCGGCAGCCCAACACCACAAAAAATGCAAACATTTTGATACCCCACTGGAACGATGACCCTCGATGTCGCCTTATTCGAAACTTCTCTGGGTAGTAACTCTAAAGGCATCATTCGATACCCCCTTTCTCCCTTTCGTTATTTTGCTCAGTATTTAATTTGCCTCAGACCCACATTTGGAGCGTAGAAAGTTTATAGTAATAGCACAGGAATTTCACACAGGTTAGAGCGGCGGACCCAGAACTTATGTTCCGGCATTCAAACAAGAAACGTGGCACTTGAATTCAATACATATTTTATAACCTATATACAAGCTCTCAGTTAGTGAAGATTTTTTTGAAAAATAGAGCATGAATAATTAGTTGTAATCTTCATTTTTTAAGATTATACATCCATGAGTGATAAGAATTTGACCTCATCTTATTGCATGTATATACATATATCAAATTCACACATATACATTAATTGTTTTGACAAAAATTTGGGCATTCAAGTGAATGCCCTTGAACCAAGAGACGTCCGTCACTGACAGATTAGTTTAATTTTATAGAAAAAAACATAGGATTTAGACTTTTTTCCATTCTAAACGAGGCGTTGTCCATCATGACCAACTCGATCATTTACACGGGAAGGAAGAGCTTCAAATCGTTCGGACTTTTTTCCATTCTAAACGAGGCGTTGTCCATCATGACCAACTCGATCATTTTAAAATTTTATAATTTGTTATAATTTGATGTATCATAATTTAAAATTTTATATATTTAAATTAATTTTTTAAATAAAATGAATGATCCCCTCTGTCGAGCGACCATTCCTTTCGCCTCCGACGGCCCCGTAGAGGTCACTCGCCTTCCCGTAGCTCAAGTCATGGGACCTCGCCGCTGCTGGCACGGCGTCATGCGCTTCGGCAGCGACGGCGGCGCGGGAGCAGTCACGGATCGGTCGCGCCCGACCCTCAACCCCAGTGCCGCAGTCCCGGCGTCCATGTGAGCCCTCCCCTCAGGAGCCTCGCCCCCGCGCCTCACCACGTTGTGATGTACCCACAGTAGTAGTATAAACATCTCGGTTTGTATGCGGTACAAATTAAGCGCAAAAGGCAGGTCTCAAATTGATGTTGTTAAGATAATTAGTTTAATTTAAAATTGAGCTAAATTTATTGTGCAATAATCAAATTACTATAGACGAAGAACACAATAATACTACTAGTCCGTAGGCAATACAAGAGGGAACACACAATCAAATTGGCGGGCGTCTCTCATGAAGGGGGCATCGCAGGCTCGACATCCCCTTCGATGACGACGACGTAAGCGAAGTAAGCTGTCGTAGCAAATCCAAGCCAGGCGGCACCGTCGATCGATGATGACATGCCGGGGGCGCAGCTGTAGAAGAACAAGGCGGAGAGGAAAAGCGCTAGCGTACGGGGAGACTTGACGTACGAGGTGCCTCCGATATTATATAAAAAGCACTACGCGACGGCTCCTAAGAATGCTCCTAAGAATGCGAGCGTACGGGGAGACTTGAACACAAAAGCCACTGCGCGACGGCTCCTAAGAATGCGATGCAATGTATATAATAGCAGTATAAACCAAAAAGGAAAATTGAAGGACTATCGTTTACTCCGACTCATATAAAAAGCACTACTATTTACAACAGCAACACATCAAGCCAACAATCCTTTCACAACATTTAGCCAAAGGCGAAGCTAAAGGTAATCGTCGGTGTCAACTGACACGGATGGTTTTACAACATACTGTTCAAATATTAATTATATAGCTAAAGACACTATTATAAATGAAGACTGACACCGACGCTCCGCGGTGCTAGTTTCGCCCCTGCATTTAATAATCTATAAGACCATGACTTGAAAGTAAACAAAAAAGGTGTCGAGTAGCCTAGTCGACAAGAGGAAAACAAGACGTACTTTTTCACTTCCAAAATAAGTATGATTTTTTGTTATTTTTAGAAATCACATTTGATAATTCACCTTATTCAAAAAGTTTGTGAAAATATTATTTATTATGTTGTGGATTGTTTATCATTAAAAAAACTTTAAGTATGACTTACGTATTTTTATATTTATATAATTTTTTTAATAAGACGAAACGTTAAATATGATATGAAAATTAAAAAAAAATGATACTTATTTTAGGTAGGACGGACGGAGAGAGTATTACATGGATTCGTGGAGTATTCCCCTGCAATCAAACTCGCGGACTTGTCCCCTGCAGCTCGGCCTCCTCCACTTCGAACATGACGTCGTAGGCGAAGTAAGCCGCCGCGGCGAGCCCAAGCCAGGCGGCGCCGGCGACCCACCATGTCATTCCGGGGGCGAAGTTGTAGAAGAACAAGGCCGTGAGGAAGGACCCTAAGCTGATGGCGGCCTTTCCTAAGCGGCAGCGCAACCCCCTGGGTAGATTGCGGCAGCGGCGGAAGTAGAGAGCGAGGTAGAGCAGAACCATGGCGATGTAGGCGGCAATCCACTGGGGCTGAAACCAGTAATAAATTATGGCCATGAGAAATGCCATGTTCACAAATAAAAGAGCCAGCACCGAGAGCAACATATTTCGATTCATGACTTCTTATGCTCCCCGCGGCACCAGGCGATCCAGCACGAACCTTGCACGCGAAGACAAAGTACGGGGGAAGACGAGGCGCTCTGTGGTTCGTCATGTGGTTTTTGGGACTTATTTATAGGACGTTTTTGGGACTTATTTATAGGACGTCGTGTGGCTTCTTATGCTTTGTACCGTAAAATAAAAGGGGTGGTTGTAGAGATTTGCTAAGGGAAGGGTTTGCTAAGGGAATGGTTGGACCGATAACGCGCTTCTTTGAAAATGATCTACTGATAACGAAATGTGGGGACGCCGTGGTTATAATGAACTATTGCCATGGCACACCGTCAAAAGTGCCGCGTGAGAGCATCACCAATGTTGATTCGATCATCTAACCTTGCTAATGTTGGACAGCTCCAGCGTGAGCATGCTACGGTGGAACCCATATTTGGAGTTAAAAATCTTTTCCTGCTCTCTAGATGGGATCCACGTTCCTAGGGGGGAGCCTGTGCCACCGAATTAGGCTCTGTTTGGTTGGGTTTCTCCACCGTCTTTTCCATCGGCTTCGTTTGAAATTATAATAAATGGTTTTAGTAGAAGCTGTTTTCTTCTATTTTTTAAGAAAGAGCTAGAGGGTGAAACAATGAGCTATGAAAATGTAACTTCTCCGTAGCTCTTTCATTCACGTATTATTTTTTTATGTTATCTTAGTCCTATATAATAAAAAATCTTACAGAAAAATCGATCCACTAAACTATTTTTGAACCAAACAGAACATTAAGCAGCGCCTTGTCCTTTTTCTATTCCGCTGGTTCGAACCGAAACAAGACGTCGAACTTTCTTTCTCCTCGTTATGGTTCGACAGCTCCAATGTCTGAAGTTCGATTCACGAACCGCCACGGTGGGCGACAGTTCGATCCTGAGGCGAGTTGTGGATGCTCTGATGGGATGCTGGACGTCGAAGTCGCCATGGCAATCCGTGAACGTGACCCACCGTCAACAGTGCAACGTTCTAGGATGCTGGACGTCGACGTCTCCGTGGTAGAGCTCTAAGACGGCGCAAAGCTCTAAGACGTTGATTTATAATTTAATCACGGTGTTCAGAAAATAGAGGGGCTTCGATGGACCAGAGACCAATTTCTTTTTATAACATTCCAACACAGGCGATCCATGGCATCTGGTAGGGCCTCCATGGCGTGCTTTGCCCCATCTTAGAGCTTAGAGTCTTCGCTTCAAGATTCTTTAACATGATACTACCTCCATTCTAATATATAAGCATTTTTAGCTTTAGTCAAAGTCAAATTCTTTTAGCATTGATTAATAATATCTATAATATTAAATAATTTCTAATATAAAAAGTTACTTATTATAAAAGTTTATTTCATGATAAAAATAATAACGTAATTTATAAATGATAAAATATTATCAATACTCTATTATTAATAGTCAAAGTTAGAAAAAAGATTGATTTTGACTCAACTTTAAAAATGCTTATATTTTAGAATGGAGAGAGTATATTGATTTACAGTTTTTTTAGAGCTTTTACAGTAATAATTGGCAATGTAGTGTTCCATCGATGGTCATAACTACGTACCAAGGTGGTGTTTGGATTCCTAGAAATGGCACTTGGGTTAGAGATAAAGAAACAAATAAAGGATCTGGACCATTCATTTCTCCAGCTCATGACATTTTAACCTTTCTTTTATTTTTCAATCTCAAACTCACTCTTCATTTTCAAAAATTCAAACACCACCCAAGTGTCTGGTTTTTCGTCGGCCCAACATAAATTGATAAGAAGGCTACCTATGCCTATCCGAGGCCCATAGAAAGCCAATCACCTTAACAGAGCCCACCTACCAACAAACGTAGTCCACGCCACCCCCCACTAAATTTTTTGCCCCGCACCCAAACCAAATTCCCCAAATCCATCTCGGCCCTTTGCGGCTCCCTCGTGAAGGCGCTCAACCACGCCGATGTAACACCCGCTCCCAATGCCACTGTGGGCCTCTCTGCTATCGAGGCCGAGCCCACCACAGCCCAAACCGAAATTCCTCCTCCTCTACAACACCACGCAGAAGTCGGACAAAGGAGGAAAAACATTCAGAAATTTGGTTATCAGCGTAGTCGGTTGTCTTCCTCGCGGAGGAGCTGTCCAGGCACCAGGGGCGGACCTACGAGGTATGTCGGGTTTACCACCGCTGCCTCCAATAGGCTCTCCCTCCTGGCAAACCCGGCCTCGCCACTCCACCAGCTGTTGACCACCACAGCTAGCATGAGGGATGATGACTTGCACACAGTGCAGCCATGCCCTGGCGGCCTCAACTCGCAGCTGCCAATCAAGGTTATCTGAGCTCGGGGTCTCGCCCTTCGCCTTTCTCGATCCAGTAGAAAGCGATGACATTGATCCATCGATCATCTCTGCTTTGCCATGGCAGGACTTGTCTTGTTCATCTGCGCCGTGCCTGCTGGATGCCGGGAAGAAGGTGATGGTGCTCGGTGGTGGGCGAGACCTGAAAATAGCGGAAAAAAAAATTCTTGGTCTGCGAACCCGGGCTCGATTTGCGACGCGTGGAATCCTTGGTCGATTGAACGGGTGGCACACGCGCGTCGTTTCCACGCCTCGCCAGCGGCTCGCTCCCATTTACGGCTCTCGCGCAGTCGCTCCCGCACCGACGGCTCATTTCCAAATCTCATCCTCTCGTTCTCTTCCGCTGCAGCAGGAATCGTTGGAGGGCACAAACTCGCTGTCGGGGTCGTTCATATTGCCAACAAGTTGCGTGGTCCTCCACCTCGCCGCTGCTGGCATCATCGGCGTCGGCTTCAGCATAAACAGCAGAAACGCTTTCATCCGCAAGGCCGGCAGCAGCGGGCTCCTGGAGCGCCGTGCGTAGCGCTCATGTGATCCTGTTTTTAGGTTGGGTGTCGCCTTGAAGCAGAGTTTTATGTGGTAATATTTTCCATTCTGCTAGTATGAATCTTACAGTAGATTATTCACCATCAACAGTAGAAATGCAAATTCAGTTGCACGGCAGGAGACTTCCAATCAAGGGGCAAAACCAATATAGTATTCATATTCACTTGGATGAATATTACAATTATAAAATCAGCTTAAATGCATGAATTGAATATTCTTTAATATTCGGCGAGGTAGCCTGCAGGTGGTCGACCGCGACACGCTAGCGCGCTGCTACTCGTCTCCATCAAAAGCTGGTATCTACGCTGGCTTGCAGGGCTGTTTTCGCATCAAGGGGAGATTAGGGAAAAGGAAGCTTCTTGTTTGCACAGGTCCACAAGAAATGAACTTAGTTCGCTCTGTCAGTTAGCGGTAGATACCAGCTTCAGCTGAAACTTGTTTGCAGGTGGGCGCGTGTTGACACTCTTCTTCTTCATTTCTTGTAAGTGCTTGGGTGAGCTTTTGAGATGATTGGGAGAGCTTTATAATAATATACTCCTGCCGGAAATTTCCTAGGTCTTTCGGGAAAAAAAAAGAAGAAGAAGATGTGCTTGAGTTTGATCAGGGGTCTAAGCGGCGCAGGCCTGGCCGCAATCAACCCCGCGGATCCCTGCGGCGCCACAAAGCCCGCGAAGGAAGGCGAGGGCTCGTCATTTGTTAGAGCCTCCATGCACGACGTCTTGTGCTACACGGATTGGTTAGAGCATGCATGCGCGAGGGAGGGAGAGCCTCGTTCATTGGACCTGGACATAAAACTGGTTTGCTTTCTCCATCGATCGCTAGGGGGACCCTAAACCCTAAACACAGTAGAGGAGGACGTGGTACGTTGTCGGCCACAAGCACGTAAAGAGGATCATCAAATAAAATCATTTTAAAGGCCATAAATAGTTTTAAAAATATTTAAAAACACTTAATTCATATTTTGAAACCCTTCTATTTTATTATAGAATTTTTTATATGCCCGTGTTGTCATGTGAAAATTTTCAGGTGGGTTTTTTAGATATCCAGAGTGAGTCTAATGCCGATCCAGTTTTTGAAACTTTTTTAACCTCTCCCAGAAAGGAGGACATCAGAGTTAATGCTGATTGCTTCAGTTCATGGGCAAGATTTTTTCAAAACTCAGATAAAAAATGTGTACTCCTGCTAAATGGATGGCCTTTTCACAACTAGTATATATGTTACTCTCACCGTATCACTTCAGCGGGGCCAAAAACCTTCTGCTCTCACAGGCGTGGGAAATCATGAATTTAAGCAGTTTTGAGAATAAAGCCAACTATAACACCCCTTTCTCCTCTCTAGAAAATGCAAAGGTAAATTGTTTGCTGCAATAGTCAGGGCAATACACTTAGAAACAAGTGGAGAGGATTCTGCAAAGCCCAGCTCTCCTACTGCAGAATTGCATAGAGATTTTTTTTCAGAACATCTATTTCTAGGCTAGTTGTAGATTCAGAGTTAAGGAGGAGGGGTAGAATTAAAGGTAAAAACTAAGGTTTCAGACAAAATTCATCTTGTGACAACAGAAACTGCCTGGCCCGCAATGCAAAACCTCCTGCGCTTTTTGTGAGATACTCCCTCCGTCCCGAAAGCTTGTCGTGTTTAGACTTGAAACGACCAAATAAGCTCCAAGAGAAATATCCTGCTTGCCCCTAGTAATTACAGTTTAAAGTCGTACTCCATCGGCAAAATAAAGATGCACTGGCGCCACATGATTCAAATTTTAGCAGCTGCTCAGCATAAATCTCCAGCACTGCGGCTCTAGTGCAGCTAGAACGACAACCTTTTCGAGACACAGTTGAAGCGCTAGAACGGCAAAGCTTTGGGGGCAGAGGGAGTAGAGCAGCTCCTAAAGATCGGAGTATCAGAAGAGACAACGACAGAAAAGGGAAAAAAAAAAGGGTTAAATCTAGTCATCAAGTAGAAAAAGAGCAAGCGATATTCCAGCTCTGATGATCTTTTGAAGACATGCCTCAACAGAACAAATCACAAGAAACTGTCTAAGAATGTAGACACCAGCAAGAAGAATCACAAATAAAGCTTGCAGCCAGTCTGCATTTGTTTTTAGCTTTGCTCTGTTTTTAGTCAGGGTGTTCTTAGTCCTATTGCTGCTTTTGTATGGACTTCTCTTTATGTTATGCTTGCTCCTCCATCTCTCTGGATATTGTTCTCACCATTTATAGTTAATAAGGGAGTCTGGTTGCGAAAGTGCCCCACAAGCTTTTTTATTGATTCTGTAAATCAATGCAAGGAATGAAGTTCTTTCTGGACGTCTGAGCATATCTCAGACCCCCAGTGCCAAGGTTTTTTTGTAAATGGATACACATAATTGTAAAATTTTAGGAAGAGAATGGAATGTCCTTCGCTGGAATATAAGGGGCATAAATTCAGATAAGAAATGGGATGCAGTTAACGTCAAAATAAAGGAATCTAATTGTGACATAATTTGTTTACAGGAGCTAAAAGAGAGCACATTGATATTTCATATATCGAAAAATTCTGTCTCAGTGTCTGGAGAAGTTCAAAATCCAAAGAAAAGCTTGCTTTTCTTTATGATAATGGACTATCAATAGAATTCACTTCAGTACATTCTTCCTCTAGCTGGATCTTAACAAACAAATATGGTCCCTGTACAGCTGAGGGAAAAGCCTGTTTTCTGGAATGGTTCAAAAACTTCGATTTTCCAGAGAGTCTCTTAGTTTAGTGGTCGGTGATTTTAATCTGATTCATTCACCAGAAGACAGAAACAAACCTTTGCGAACGTCACAGCAATTGAATTTCACAGAAAAAAACCGTAACACAATTCACGTATGTAATATTCCATATATACTTTCCTTTCTCCAGCTGATATTGTTACAATAATAAATAAAGTTTTAAATTGAACCAAAATTGTTGCAAAACCATCTTATATTATAAAACATGAAGTACCACAGGGTTACACTCAGCAGTAAAAGAGGGAACACACAATAGTAAAGCCTGTTTGTTTCCGCTTATAAGCATCTTATTAGGAAACCACCCAAACAACTTATTTTCACGAGAATTCGATTTTCCGTTAAGTAGCTTTACAGATTTAAACTACAAGAATCGAGAAAATATTGGTGGTGGGAATAATTGGATTATCTTGTAAACGCTTCTCCCATAAGCGGAGACAAACAGGGCTTAATGTAGTAGGAAATAAAATAGGAAATACACATCAAACTGGTGGGAGTCTCTTATGCTGAGGCGTCACCTGCTCGGCATCCCCGCCGTCGTCAATGATGATGACGCCGTAGGCGAAGTAAGCCGCCGTAGCACATCCAAGCCAGACGGCACCGGCGACCCACAAAGACATTTCAGGGGCGCAGCTGTAAAAGAAGAGGGCGGAGAGAAAGGCCCCTAAGGTGACAGCGGCCTTTCCCAAGCGGCGGCGCAACCCTCTGGGCAGGTTGGAGGAGCGGCGGAAGTAGAGAGCGAGGTAGAGAAGAGCGACAGCGACATAGGCGGCAATCCATTGGGGCTGAAACCAGTAATGGATTACGGCCATGAGAAATGCCATGTTCGTGACTGCAAGGGCCAGCAGCGACAGCAACATGTTTTGATTGGCCGAGGTATATATTGAATGAAGTTTGGTAGTTCTTCGTGCCATTCGGTGGGTATTTATACAACCGCTGCGGCTCGACAGTGTACTGGTGCGAAAGCTTTCGCAGGGGCCGTGGAAGCTTGGGCCCCCTTTGCATCGGTCGGCGAGGGAAGGAAGCTTGAATCCGGATTATGGATTGTTAGATTTTAAAATCTAGATTTTAAGATTTTAAAATTTTTAAATTATGAGATTTTAGTTGAATTTTTATATTTTATAATTTAAATTTAAAAAATTAAAACCATAATTGTTTGGATTACGTGATTTTATCACTTTAAATATATTAGTTTGCATTATAGTATAAAAAATTAAATAATATTTAAATTCATGAAATTCTTTAAAATTTTATAATCTTATAAAATTTTACCCGTTTAAAAAATTATTAGATTTTTTTTATCCAGATTCTTATAATTCTAAAACACTCTACTGGTGCGAAATCTTTCGCAGGGGCCGTGGTCGGCGAGGGAAGCTTGGTAGTTGTCCGAGCTTTGATGCACTGAATGTACAAATGAGAACTAGTGAGAAACACATCATTGACCTGTCCTGTGAAGATTAACTGCCCCTGCCGTCCACTTTTAATTCCAAGGAGCTTAGTATTAAGAGGCCCATGGCAGCTGCACGCTATAAAAGGCAGTAGAGGGGCTGGCACTCCATGAGTTCATCAGACCAGGCAGCAGATTATTCTACTCCTACTTGTACAATGATGGAGGTGGAGAAGCCATGGGAGTTCAAAGAGGAGGTGGACATCAACATCATGGAGGAGGAGGAAGATTGTAACACTTCGTGTTTTGATTAAACATGAAACGTTGTCAAATTCAAATTTTCGGAACCGAGCTCTAAAACAATTCAAACAAATTTCCGACTTCAATTAGAATTCAATTTTCAAATATGAGTTCAAAACTTTTTAAAGCAACATTGTGAAATAAAATTCTTGTATTAAAAATATTGCAAAGAATTGAATTTTAGAAATTTTTGTAAAATTGTATTCAAAAGGCAAAAGGCCCAAATGAATTTTTCTCCTTTAAATGATTACCTGTTTTCATAATTTTATAGAATAAAATTTATTTGGAATTTGAACGTGGGCCCAAAATAAAAGTTGTTCCTGTCAAAAAGTTCTACCAACATGCAAATTTTCATTTTTATCAGAGCTCGGGAAGTATTGTTTCCAGATCAAAACAAAACGCTGAGCAGAAATTCACGAAAACCAGGAAATTGGAAAAAAGACTGCAGGCCCCGCCTGTCAGCCTCGCACCTCCCTCTCCTCCTACCTCTGGCCGCCAGCGCAACTCTCCAGCTGCCGCGCGCGCCCGCGTTGCTCGCCTGCATATGCGTCGCGCGTCTGGCGACCGACCCCGCGCGCTGGACACGACGTCCACTTCGTGTCCAAGCCTTCCCGACCGAAATCCCTATGTCTTTCTTCCTCTCTCACTCCCTCGCGCGTCATCCTCCGTCGCCTCTTGGAGCGCCGCCATGGAGAACCCCAACCGAGCCACCCCGGTTCCTCCTCCTTGGTCGGCCAGCCGCACCATACCTCACTCCAGCTCGTGGATGCGCCCATTTTCCCTTCCCCGGTAAGTACCGCACCAATTTCAATTTTTTCCCAAAATCGCGCCATTGCCGACCGCTGTCGGGTTCCTTCAAATCGACGAGCTCCGGTGAGCCTCTGTCCCTTGGTAACATGTTTCCGGCCTCCTGGCATCTTCGTGCTCCTCCTTAATGAGTCCTTGACTGAAAATCGCGGTCAATTTTTGCAGGGAGCCAAGGTCGACCGCCACCGGCCGCCTGAACCCCGTCACCTCGCCGAGGACGACCCCTCTCTGGCCCCTTTCCAAGCCTACATCAACTGCGCCGGTCTTCTCCGTGTCGTCGTGAAGCTCTTTGTGAAGACGCCCTTGCTTTTAGTGAACCGCAGAGCCGCCACCACCTCGCCAGAGTCTGTCTCGGGCCATTCGTCGCCATCAGCCCGATTCTGGTGAGCACCCCGGCCGATGACCTCTCTTCCGAGTTCACATCGTCGCGCTCACCGTTTCCATGCGGAAATCCAGCAAGAAATCCGCCAGGAGCTGTACCTTGGCAAGGGCGCCGCCACGGTCGGCAGCCCTAGCCATGGCCCAGCCCTGCTCCAGCCGCAGGGGGGGGGCGCGAAACTTCTGTGCCTTCCGTTAAAAGGGCCGGATCCGTGCAGTATCCCCGTGTTCCACCGTGTGGCCTCGTCCTTGGGCCGATTTTTCAAATGGGCCGTTTTCCCATGGCCCACGGCCCATTTAGGTTGGGAAGATTTTCTTTTGCGAATTAATTTATTTAATTGTCCAAAAAATGGTTTCAAACTTTTAAAATTCGTAGAAAATTCATCCTAACTCAGAAAATTGTGAAATAAATTTTATTAGGCTCCTTTTATCTAGAACTATATTCTGAAGCTAACAAATTTTTATTTTATGCATGAAAATAATTTATTTAAATCAGATCACAAAATAATTCATTAATGCATTATCATTTTTCCTTGGCATTATTAAATTTGGAAAATATTACCTTTCTTATCATTTAGTCCAACTTTCTTGTTCTGCAAAGTTTCATATTTATTTTCAACAAAAATAATTTTATAAATGATTTATTGTATTTAAATGGTGTTTAATTCATTATAAATGATTTGATGAGGTTGGAGCCTAAAAGGTTGAAGTTGGTTATGAGATTACAAGAAATGATAAGCTGAGACCGGACAGGAAAGTATAAGTTTGCAACAAGAAAGAAGTCATGTGTGCCATAGCCCTGTCTGTGTCGATTAAAGACCGTACCGTTGTCGGCCCTATTGAGCAAGTTTGAACAGTACTGATTATGTACTAGCTGTATGGGCCTCAAGAAATTGATGTAGCCCAATATGCGTAGTGACTGGACATAACCGAACCTCTCTTCTAGAGATGATTAGAAGAGAGAGCTTTGGGGCTAATCATGGATAGACTCGATGAGGTTATTGTATGGAGGACCACTGCTCGGAAGAGGTGAGCATCGGACTGATACTATGTATCATTGGTGTGAAAGGTTGCCACGTACGATTTCATGGAAGTGCATACGTATCGTGTAACCAGGTTTCTCTAACTGGATGTAAATCGATTCGAATCGCTGCCCCTCACAATAACGAGTACCACCTGTTTCAGTGCGCCACATCGTAGTTAAGAAGTGAATTAATAGTGAAATGAGAAAGTATTATGATATGCTGGTTATGTTTATTAGAAACTTCTTGACAACCATGATTGTAGTAGTTGATAGTGCAAATTAAATTTATTTTTTTTGTACTTAATTTACTGCTAAAACTTGAAAGTAAAGATCCACTGTTAGCGCTGGTTCTTGCAAATAGCTATCCCATGGGAGTCGGCCTTGTCATATCTTTTGGAGTCGACTGTAGTTAGCCATGTTGACGGGTAAGACTTGCTGAGCATTTGAATCCTCACGGCATGGCTCTTTTTGGTTTTTTTTTGCGAGTGGCTTTTCTTTCCCTCCTCTAGACCAACCGACAGGAGCGACCCCAAGGGTCGCTATGTCCGTTGGGAGCCTTGCTCGTCACGCTGAGCTTCTTGTGTGCCGCTAGAAGATGCATCGTATGTGCTCGATGTCATCTTGTGCCTAATTCATAGGAGATCCTAGTAGTCTTTAAATAAGGTGAATGTTTTCGCGCTTTTAAAAACTCTGGTTTGTAACTTAAACAACCGTTTGTATTATATTTTATCGTGCTTGAGTTGTACTATTGGTCCTCGCTTCGTCGAGTGACACCTGATAAGATCATGTGGTCGATAGATCATCTCTTTTGAGGGGCGGTCTGTCACAGCTGGTATCAGAGCAATATCGGAAACAGCACGACTTTAAAGCTATTTTCGAAAAGCTAACTACGTGAAAAACCCCTAGTTCAAGCCCAACTAAAGACTATATTAGTGTTTGTCTTATCAGGTGGCTTTTGTGTGTGCTAACTGGTGGCCGTTAGTTCTGGTAGAAGTTGAGAGATCGTGTTTGCCACCGAGGTCACGTACGGTCATCTATATTGGCCAAGTTTTTATTTTGGAGAGGTTTTATAGGACGGTTGCATATTGAGCATTTGCATTTAAAATCGTAAATAACCAAATCATCTAAAAAGAAATCTCCTGTCTTGTGTAAAAGGTTTTGAAAGTTTTAAAAAGTTTTATCCAGCCATCTGGGGTAGCAATGGCTTCTTTCATCGTGGCCTCTCAATCCATCAAACTCGAGTTTCGAAATGAGCCTTATCGCTGTCGTCATTTCTGAAATCAGCCCCTTACCTTTGATTTCAAAATTTCATAACATCTGTTCTGCTTTTCGTATGAGGACAAGTAAATATGCGTTGGAAAGCTACTGAAATCCTCTACGATTTTGTTGTTCACTTCCAGTTCTGATTCGGCCTGTATGAGAGCTAGAATTTGATTTTTTCTGCTTGCTACCAGTCTAAGACAGAACAGGTTCTGTTCTGTTTTTCTCACTTTTTCTGATAAAAAATATACCATTTCGAGTGCACTTATCGCTTGAACCTTGGCCTCATGGTACATGTTTTTGAAAGTGATATCATATTGTGGGTGGAGAGAAGTTTCAACCCCTTGTTTTAACATTCTTTCCGCGTCAACTAATATGATATGCATCGTGATTGCAGAATGGATCGTACCCATGAACGTAATGAAGAGTATGAAAAAGGTGGTGCTAGTGGTCAGCGGGACACTGTACCTCCTCAAGCACCAACACTTGCTGAAGCCATTGTTGAACAAACTCACTTGCTGAGGACTCTGGTTCAACAAAATATCAGAGATGCTGATCGTCAGGGACACTAGGCGCATCGTCAGCACAACTCTTATGCGGATTTTCTGGGTACTCATCCTCTGACATTCAGCACCACCACTGAGCCTCTCGATGTGGATAACTGGTTGCGCATCATGGAATCCGAGTTCAAGCTTATCCGCTGCACAGAAGAACAGAAGGCCCAGTTTGCATCTCAGCAGCTTCTTGGTTCTGCCAATGTATGGTGGGCCAATTATATTGCTTCTATGCCAGCTGATCGTGAAGTGACTTGGAATGAGTTCAAGGCTGCATTCCGGGCTCAGCATATTCCTGATGGACTTATGAAGAAGATGCGAGAGTTCATGTCGCTGAAGCAAGGTGACCGCAGTATTCACGAATACTCTCAGATTTTCAACCAACTTGCTTTGTATACTCCGCAGTACGTGGACACTGAAGAAAAGAAGAAGAACCGTTTCTTGGAAGGTCTGAATTCTAAACTTCACACCAGAATGGGAACAAACATTGGTGGAAGTTTCAATGATTTAGGGAGTGCTACCATCACTACAGAAGACCTGTGGGAGATTCCTCACGAGGAAAAGAAGAAGCGCTTCGCTCCAGGACCCTCTAGTGGCGCACCTCAGAAGTATCAGATGATCTACACTGCATCGTTTGGTCAGCAGTATCGTTCCACCCTGGTTCAGCGTCCTCCGTATCACCCTCCTCAACAGCAGCAGATCACGTATCGCGCCCCTACTCCAGCCCCTCAAGCTTCAGTGGACGTACGACCACCACAACAACAGGTGCGATCGGGATACTTCTCATGTTATAATTGTGGTCGTACATGTCATTTTGCCAAAGATTGTTGTGTGCCGAAGCAGCAAAGGAATGCACCTCGTCCTCAAGCTCAAGGTGCTTATCAGAAGCAAGGTCAGCAGAAGCCTACAGTCAAGACCGGTCAAGTGAACTATACTACGACCGAGGAGATTTCTGAAGATGCATCTGTTCTTGCTGGTATGTTTTCACTCGACGGCAACCTTGCTTTCGTTTTGTTTGATTTCGGTGCATCGCATATTTTCATCAGTCATACTTATGTGGAGAAGAATAGTATAAAGAGTGGCAAGATGAAGTCACCTTATCTTATCCACTCCCCTGGAGGAGATATAATAGCTAAGTTAGAAGTGAGAGATGCGCCAGTAAACCTTAGAGGGAAGATATATCCAACTAAGTTTATAGTGTTGATATGACAAGGGATAGATATCATTTTAGGCACAAGTTGGATGAAATATCATGGAGCTGTTCTGGATATAGCTGCTAGTGTGGTTCAGCTTCGATCCTCTATCAATGGAGATCATTGCCTGGTATTGGGAAATTCAAAAACACCTGAAGCAATGGTTTATCATATTGCGGAGAAGAAACTTGAAGACATCCCGGTGGTACGTGAGTTCCCGGATGTATTTCCAGAAGACCTACCTGGGATACCACCAGACCGAGAGGTAGAGTTCAAGATCGAGCTTCAACTAGGTACGACCCCAATATCCAAGCAACCGTATAAGATGACACCTAGAGAATTAGCCGAATTAAAAGTGCAACTTAATGAACTTTTGGAGAAAGGATTTATTCGGCCTAGTTCTTTGCCATGGGGTTGTCCTGTGCTGTTTGTTAATAAGAAAGATAGATCGATGAGACTTTGTGTGGATTATCGACCTCTCAACGCCGTCACTATCAAGAACAAGTATCCTCTTCGCCGCATTGATATTCTGTTTGATCAATTGGTTGGCGCAAGAGTGTTCTCCAAAATCGATCTTCATTCTAGTTATCATCAGATCAAGATCTGAGAAGAAGACATTCCGAAGACCGCCTTTTCCACCCGATATGGTCTTTATGAGTTCTTGGTCATGTCCTTTGGTTTGACCAATGCGCCAGCACATTTCATGTATCTCATGAACTCAATTTTCATGCCAGAGCTAGACAAGTTTGTTGTTGTGTTTATCGATGACATTCTAGTCTACTCAAAGTCAGAAGAAGAGCACGCTAATCATCTTCGAATTGTACTGCAAAGATTAAGAGAGCATCAACTCTATGCCAAGTTTAGCAAGTGCGAGTTCTAGCTAAAAGTAGTACCATTTTTGGGCCATGTGATATCTTCAAAAGGAATCTCTGTGGACCCAAGCAAGATTGAAGATGTGGTGAAGTGGAAGTCTCCTATCTCTGTTTCAGAAATCCGAAGTTTTCTGGGTTTGACAGGATATTATAGAAGATTCATTCTAAATTTTTCCAAGATTGCATTTGAAGAAGCATCTTACTACCGCTCCAGTATTAGCTCAGCCAGATATTAGGAAGCCTTTTGATGTATATTGTGATGCTTCAGGCACAGGTCTTGGCTGTGTCCTAATGCAAGAAGGTAGGGTTATCGCTTATGCATCACGCCAACTCCGTAGGCATGAACAGAATTATCCCACCCATGACTTGGAGTTAGCCGCGGTAGTTCTTGTACTAAAGATATGGAGATATTACCTTATGGGTAATTTAGTGCACCTCTACACCGACCATAAGAGTTTGAAGTATCTGTTCACTCATACTGAACTAAATATGAGGCAAAGAAGATGGTTAGAGCTGATCAAGGATTATGAGTTAAAAATTCACTATAATCCTGGTAAAGCTAAGCTGATGCACTGAGTCGAAAGGCTCATTGCAATTTTATTGAACTCGCAAATGCAGTGGACGAAGAGCCCACTCTGCGAGTGATACCACAACTAGTACTATTCAATTTTGCCCTCATTCCTACTATCAGAGAAGAAATAGTTGCAGCCCAAAAGAAAGATAAAGGTATGGCCCATATTCGAGAAAGAATGGAGGCCGATACTGCCAAATGCTTTTATCAAGATGAAGAAGGTGTTTTGTGGTTCAAAGGAAGGCTAGTAGTGCCGAAAAGTCTCAAGCTACGAAAGAAGATTCTTGATGAAGCTCACTTGTCCAAGTATTCCATTCATCCTGGTAGCAACAAAATATACCAGGATCTGCGTAAAAAATTTTGGTGGACAAGAATGAAGAGAGAAATTGCTCGATATGTTGCGAAATGTCACACTTGCCGAAGGGTTAAAGCAGATCTTTTGAAGTCAGCCGGGCCACTTCAACCGTTGAGTATCCCTGCTTGGAAGTGGGAGTACATCTCTATGGATTTTATCGTGGGACTCCCACTGACATCAAGGAAGCATGACTCTATCTGGATGATCACTGATAGCTTGACAAAGAGCTCCAATTTTATTTCGGTATATACAAGGTACAGTGCTGCGAAGTATGCCGAGCTATATATCTCTCGTATTGTTTGTTTGCATAGGGTACCGAAGACTATTATCTCCGATAGAGGTCCTCAGTTTGTGGCTTTTTTTGGAGCAGTTTTATGCTACGTTGGGCACCACTCTAATTAGAAGCTCTGCATATCATCCTCAGACTGACGGTCAAACAAAACGCATCATTCAAATCGTCGAAGATATGTTACGTGCGTATGTGCTACATCACAACAATAGTTATTAAGAAAGTATCAAGAAGTCACCATTTGAAGCATTATACGGGCTTTCATGCTAAACACCCTTGAATTGGTCTGAATCTGGAGAAAGGGTGATTTTTGGACCCAAGCTTGTTAGCGACGCCGAAGAGCGAGTTCGTGTCATTCAAGCAAATCTCCGAGCAGCGCAGTCTTGGCAAAAGAGTTATGCAGACAAGCGACGTCGATCTCTGACCTTTGAAGTGGGTGATCACGTGTATCTCCGAGTCTCACCCACAAAAGGAGTGCAATGCTTTGGAGTCCGAGGAAAATTAGCCCCACAGTACATCGGTCCATTTCCCATCACCGAAAGATGTGGATCCGTGGCATATCGTTTGGAGCTACCTACAAGATTTTCCGGACTACACAACATCTTTCATGTCTCGCAACTGAAGAAATGTTTGAAAGCACCACAAGACATCGAGATCACTGACATAGAACAAGTCCAACCCGACTTAACATACGCGTGGTTGATCAGATGGACCGTGTGACGAGAAACAAGAGTCAGAAATGTTACAAGATTCAGTGGAGTAATCACACCGAGGCTGAAGCAACGTGGGAGACCGAAGAATATTTACAAAAGAATTTTCCAGAATTCTTTCAATCTCTCTGATGTAATTTCCCCCACTTTTCTTTAAATCTCGAGACGAGATTTCTTTAAGGGGGGAGGGCTGTAACACTTCGTGTTTTGATTAAACATGAAACGTTGTCAAATTCAATTTTCGGAACCGAGCTCTAAAACAATTCAAACAAATTTCTGACTTCAATTAGAATTCAATTTTCAAATATGAGTTCAAAACTTTTTAAAGCAACATTGTGAAATAAAATTCTTGTATTAAAAATATTGCAAAGAATTGAATTTTAGAAATTTTTGTAAAATTTTATTCAAAAGGCAAAAGGCCCAAATGAATTTTTCTCCTTTAAATGATTACCTATTTTCAAAATTTTATAGAATAAAATTTATTTAGAATTTGAACGTGGGTCCAAAATAAAAGTTGTTTCTCTTGAAAAGTTCTACCACCCTGCAAAGTTTCATTTTTATCAAAGCTCGGGAAGTATTGTTTCAAGATCGAAACAAAACGCTGAGCAGAAATTCACGAAATCAGGAAATTGGAAAAAAGACCGCGGGCCCCGCCTGTCAGCCTTGCTCCTCCCTCTCCTCCTACCTCTGGTCGCCAGCGCGACTCTCCAGCTGCTGCGCGCGCCCGCGTTGCTCGCCTGCATGTGCGCCGCGCGTCTGGCAACCGACCCCGCGCGCTGGACACGACGTCCACTTCGTGTCCAAGCCTTCTCGACCGAAATCCCTCTGTCTTTCTTCCTCTCTCACTCCCTCGCGCACCATCCTCCATCGCCTCTCAGAGCGCCGCCGTGGAGAACCCCAATCGAGCCACCTCGGCTCCTCCTCTTTGGTCGGACAGCCGCACCATACCTCACTCCAGCTCGTGGATGCGCCCGTTTTCCCTTCCCGCTAAGTACCGCGCCAATTTCAATTTTTCTCCAAAATCGCGTCATTGCCGACCGCCGTCGGGTTCCTTCAAATCGAGGAGCTCCGGTGAGCCTCTGTCCCTTGGTAACATGTTTCCGGCCTCCTGGCATCTTCGTGCTCTTCCTTAATGAGTCCTCGACTGGAAATCGCGGTCAATTTTTGCAGGGAGCCAAGGGCGCCGCCACGAGCGGCAGCCCCAGCCATGGCTGCCACCCTGCTCCAGCCGCGTGGGGGGGGGGGAGGCGTGGAACTTCTGTGCCTTCCGTTAAAAGGGCCGGATCCCGTGCGGTATCCCCGTGTTCCACCGTGTGGCCTCGTCCTTGGGCCGGATTTTCTAAATGGGCCGTTTTCCGGTGGCCCAACACTATGCCGCACGGCCCATTTAGGCTAGGAAGATTTTTCTTTTGCGAATTAATTTATTTAATTGTTCATAAAATGGTTTCAAACTTTTAAAATTCGTAGAAAATTCATCCTAACTCAAAAAATTGTGAAATAAATTTTGTTAGGATCCTCTTATCTAGAAATATATTCTGAAGCTAACAAATTTTCATTTTATGGATGAAAATAATTTATGTAAATCAGATCACAAAATAATTCATTAATGCATTATCATTTTTCCTTGGCACTGTTAAATTTGGAAAAATTTACCTTTCTGATCATTTAGTCCAACTTTCTTGTTCTGCAAAGTTTCATATTTATTTTCAACAAAAATAATTTTATAAATGATTTATTGTGTTTAAATGGTGTTTAATTCATTATAAATTTATTTGATTTCAATAAATTCTAAAAATTTGTCAAAAATTAGTTATAATCTCCCTGTTATTATTGAAAAACTCAAATTATACTTTACTTTTATGAAAACTATTTTAAATGGATTTTATAACTAGAATGTCTGGTGACTTTTATTTTTCAAAAGACTATCATCGCATGTGATTTAAATTCAAACCTTTAACTTTTACAAATTAGCATAATTCAATTTCTTGCATATCATTTCATGTCTAGGATCCGAAGTTGCTGAGGGAGAGTTCAACGACATTCTGTTTGTCGAAGATTCTAACTTTGAGCGAAGGCCAAGCAAGCTCTGGTGCATTAACCTTATTTTAACTGTTTTATATTTTATCACCATATAGTATTTGAATTATGTATTGTGCATTAGGTTTTTAGAAATTGATTGAAACCTAGATTGCATAATAGTACCTCTTTACCTATGATAGTGTCCTTAGTACGGATAGCAAGATATAGAGCTAGGCTATGAGTTTTAAATAACGGTAGAAGTCGAGTGATTGGTACTTCACTCGTGAGAGCTATAGGTTTTATCTCTGGTTCAAAGGTATCATATGATTTGATGAGGTTGGAGCCTAAAAGGTTGAAGTTGGTTATGAGATTATAAGAAATGATAAGCAGAGACCGGACAGGAAAGTATAAGTTTGCAACAGGAAAAAAGTCCTGTGTGCCGTAGCCCTGTCTGTGTCGATTAAGGACCGTACTGTTGTCGGCCCTATTGAGTAAGTTTGAATAGTACTGATTATGTATTGGCTATATGGGCTCCAAGAAACTGATGTAGCCCAATGTGCTTAGTGACTGGACGTAACCAAACCTCTCTTCTAGAGATGATTAGAAGAGAGAGCTTTGGGGCTAACTATGGATAGACCTGATGAGGTTATCGTATGGAGGACCACTGCTCGGAAGAGGTGAGCATCGGACTGATACTATGTATCATTGGTGTGAAAGGTTGCCACGTACGGCTTCATGGAAGTGTGTACATGTCGTGTAATCAGGTTTATCTAACTGGATGTAAATCGATTCAAATCGCTGCCCCTTACAGTAATGAGTACCACTTGTTTTAGTGCGCCACATCGTAGTTAAGAAGTGAATTAATAGTGAAATGAGAAAGTATTATGATATGCTGGTTATGTTTATTATAAACTGTTTGACAACCATGATGGTAGTAATTGATAGTGCAAATTAAATTTATTTTTTTTACATTTAATTTACTGCTAAAACTTGAAAGTAAAGATCAACTGTTAGCGCTGGTTCTTGTAAACAGCTATCTCATATGAGTCCGTCTTGTCATATCTTTTGGAGTCGGCTATAGTTAGTCATGTTGACGGGTAAGACTTGCTGAGCATTCGAATGCTCAGGGCATGGCTCTTTGTGGTTTTGTTTTGCAGGTGGCTTTTTTTTCCCTCCTTTGGACCAACCGACAGGAGCGACTCTTGAGGGTGGCTATGTTCGTTGGGAGCTTTGCTCGCCGCGCTGAGCTTCTTGTGTGCTGCTAGAAGATGCATCGTATAGGCTCGATGTCATCTTGTGCTTTGTTCATAGGAGATTCTAGTAGTCTTTAAATAAGGTGAACGTTTTCGTGCTTATAAAAACTCTGATTTATAACTTAAACAACCGTTTGTATTATATTTTATCGTGCTTGAGTTGTACTGTTGGTCCTGGCTTCGTCGAGTGATATCCGATAAAATTTCTGATAGATCATTTTTTTTGAGAGACGGTCTGAGACAAAGAGCAAGAGGAGGAGGAGGACATACTCCATCTATAAGTACTTAATTAGTATGATAGATGAGTGTACAGCCCATACTCCATCTATAAGTACTTAATTAGCATGATAGATGAGTGTGCAGCCTCGTCATATCATCAGATGGATGCAAGCGTAGCTTAAAACTGTGATGGGATTGTTAATAAAATTTAACAAAAGGGTTAAAACTAGCAGCCTGATTCAGTTCAGTAGCTCAACTGTATGCGTGGACCAATGGGCAATGGGCAATGATATGACGAGGCTGCATGCATCTGCTGATATGACGAGGCTGCACACTCATCTATCTTTACGCCACCGACACCATGTCGGCATTGCCGCGGTGGTGCATGACGACCGAATCTTCTCGAAGTCGCCACGTGGAACGGTCCGTCGGGCCACGATGCTCGAACGCCTGGAGTTTCCAACTTTCGGCACCGGACAAGCGGATACCAAAATCCCGCGCCCAAGTCTATAAAATCCACGCACCCTCTACGCTCCCCTTCGCCACCCGCAGAGCGCCCCTCCCCGGGAGGTTGGCATTAATCAGCACTTCAGCAGTGCTGGTCAGTATAATTCAGCAGTTCGTAGAGTTTTGATTAATTTGATATATATCATTACAATTTACAAAATTTAAAATATATCATTTGAATTTATATGATATTTATTTGTACGCCGTAGAGTTTTCGCTGGCTCTTTACGTAAGTGTAGCATTTGTCGCTACCGTCTCCTGCGCCACCAGGCTGCTGGCCGCGGCCGCCTCCCCTGTTCCTCTTCGCTGCCGGCGTGGAGCAAGGAGAGTAACCGTCGCACGGCGCGGTAGGCGACCGTGCCGTTCGAAGCCGAAGCCTTCCTACGAGGAAGAGTCAAGGCGTGAGGACCCAAGTTCGCCTCCTTCTTCCTAAACTCGACGCCGACCTACTCTGGTGAGCAAAAATCGTCTTTGACCTCCGTTCTTCCTAAACTCGTTAACACACCGCACTTCGCCTTGGAGTTAACCTTCGATCCTTGCTGCAGGATTTTTTTTTTTTTTTGGGTTAGGGGAGGAACCGGCACAAGACTTATTGCAGGATAGTTGGAACAGGGACTTGGCTGTCAACTTCGATCCCCGCCGCGGTGCGCGAACTACCCCGTCGACGACACCGCGTCGGCCATCTTCTTCAGATCCGGCCGATGTTTCCTTTTGGTACCACCTTCTATACTCCTCCCCGCATTCTTTCCCCTCAGAATCTGTCCTTTTCCGGCTGCCTGTCGGGCCGTCCGCGTGGTAGCCCCAAGCGCTGCAGTACACCACAATCCGAGGTCGTCGTAGACTCGTGCTAGTCTTTTAACAGTTTGAGTTTACCGAGTAATAGATCCGCCTAGGTCGTGTCTTGCAGGAGATAGAGCTTGTCGAGGACGAGGAGGGGTGCACTGCAGCAATATAATTTGGGTCCTCTGGTCTTGTGTTTTTAGTCTTATGGATGCATGATGATGAGCTACCAAATCCTCGCGTTATTGCTGTCGTCCTCCACCGAAGGCGTCGCACGGATGCCGCCCTCGGTGCTGCTCCGCCTAATGTCTCGTGTCGTTGAAGTCAAGCCCGAGGTCGTCAGCACCGAGGAGGTGAGGGTTTACGATCGCCGTGCGGTACGCGGCGCTGCTCGACATCCTGCGACACCGGCCTCCTCGACCACCTCCTCCTGCACACCGTCGACAAGGTCCCGGCCGGCCGCGCCGAGCGGATCCGCCGCCGGTACAACGTCGACGGGGCCCTCGAGTACTTTCTCGAGCCGGCCGGGCTCAAGGCGTTGCGGAAGGAGGCTGGCGTGGACGATCCGTTCTTGGTGCCGCCGCCAGGATGGAAGCTCGGGGACCCCACCTCGCCCGATGCCGTTGCGCTTGCCGTGATGAAGCGCGTGGAGAAGCTTGCCGTGGAGCTCGCCGTCGTAAAAAGGTCACCTTTTCTTCCTCTTGTAATCCAATTTTCTACCTCTCGCACTACTGATACTAGTATCTTGTTTACATTCTTGCATTGACTACGTTGCAATGCTTGTTATGTTGTGAATTTGACTTGTGATCCTTCAAATTCTGAACATGTTAACACACAGGCAACTGAAGAAGCTCAGTTCCAGTCTGGTTCATGTGAGCAAGGAAGCTTTACATTTCATGGAAGGTGATCATACATCATACTCATGACATGAATCTGGTTCCTGCCTTGCACTCTACATTTTTTTTATATAAATTTGCAGTACGAATCAAAACTGAAAACTGAACAAATGGGAATGTCTTGAATTGAATTTATTGAGGTAGCAATTGTAGCAGCATTTGCTTTGCAATGATCTATTTGTAGGCGTGTAGCTCTGTATCTATCACCTCTGGTCTATTTGTTGGCTTGTAGCTCTGTATCCTTCGCAATAATCTGCATCTTGTTGTGAACTTGTAGTATGAATTTCATATCAGAAAACTAAAATATGTGCATATGTGTTGCTCATGAACCATCATGATGTTGCTTGCAGGGGTATGACTGTATGCTGAAGGCCAGCGAAAATATGGGAAAGGAGTTGCTGTCCTTGGAGGTATGGTACGGCTGAGCGAAATGGAGGGACGTGGCCTCTACAGGAGCCGAGAAAACGGCCCTCTATATAGAGGTAAATGGTTTGAGAAGGCTGAATATAGATATCTGTTGAAGCTGTAAACTATTTTAGATATCAATTCTTATTTACTAACTACTTAAATATCGACTTAGATATAATAAATTTAGATAGCTGTTGGAGTCGGTCTAATTTCTCAAAATGATGTTGTTAAGATAAAAAAAATCTAATTTAAGATTGAATAAAAATTATCATAAAACAGTTTAATGATAAGTACAAATATAATACTCCTAGACAATAGAAGAGGAAATGCACAGTGATACTATGCAGTAAGAGTGAGAATACACAGCGATACTGAAGTAGGAAATACAAGAGGAAACACATAATCAAATTGGCGGGCATCGTAGGCTTGGCATCCCCGTCATGGTCGAAGATGATGATGCCGTAGGCGAAGTAAGCCATCATAGCAAATCCAAGCCAGGCAGCACGGGCGATTGACGATGACATGTCGAAGGCGCAGCTGTAGAAGAACAGGGCGGAGAGGAAGGCCCCTAAGGTGATGGCAGCCTTTCCCAAGCGGCACCACAATCCCCTGGGTAGGTTGCGGCAGCGGCAGAAGTAGAGAGCGAGGTAGAGCAAATGGACGGCGATGTAGGCGGCGATCCACTGGTGTTAAAACTGTAACACTTCGTGTTTTTGAATAAAGGAGCCAAGCTGTTCAGATTCGAAATCACGAGATTCGAGCTCAATTTTGTAAAAACCCGTACCAACAAATTCGCGTTTTAAATAAAAATTCAAAGTTAAAAATGCACGTTCAAACTTTTTCAAAGAAATGTTGCAAAATAAAATTCTATTATGAAAGGTATTGCAAATACTTGAATTTTAGAAATTTTTATAAAAATTTTATTCAAAGTTTAAGAGGCTCAAATAAAATATTTCTCTTAAAACGATTTTCTGTATTGTAAATTTTGTAAAATAAAATCTATTTCGAATTCGAACTTGGGTCAAAAATAAAAGTTGTTTCTTTTGAAAAGTTCTACCACTATGCAAAGTTTCAAAATTTATAGAGCTCGGAAACTATAGATTTGGAATCAAAACAGTACGGGTTCTTAGAAAGTCAGAAAAATCAGAATTTCCAGATCAGTTAACCCTTTTCGAAATTTCATATCTTTCACATACCTTTGCAAAAACCTGTCCAAATAATTTATGTCGTAGAGCAAATGTTGGAAAACTATTCTTCCCAATTTCAATTCAATCTAAAGTTTGTTTGCTCTTTCTTTTTCTATCCCTAAAACGCTTAAGCGTTAAACACGACTGAGTCATCGACAGGTGGGCCCGATCTGTCAGCGGCTTCTTCCTCCATCCCACTCCTGCGCTGCCACGAGCACACCAGGTGCCTTGCGCCGCGCCTCCTTCCGCGGCATGCGTGCGGCGCGTCTCGCGCCCGATCCCTGCGCGGACACGGTGGAGGCCTCATGTCCAAGCCCTCCCCGATCATGTCTCAATCCCTCAGTCTTTCCCCCAACGGAGCCGGCCACCACCTCCGCCCTTTGGACGCCGCCGCGGAGCCACCTCCTCGAGCCACACTAGCTCTCCTCCTTTCCGTAACAGCAGCGCTAGAGCACTCGCGAGCTCCCCATGCCCTTGCCTCCTGCTTCCTCGAGCTCGTCGGATTTCGACTTTTCCATTCCTCTTAGAACATGGTGTCGTCGAATTTTGAAAGTGCATTTACACCCTTAGTGGGTTTTGGTGAATTAAATGACAACATGATTAAAGAATTAACATTATTTGTTGAGTTTATAAGCAGGTTGTTAGTCCAAAAAGAATATTGAGAAGTTTTGATTTAATGAAGATTACCGCTTTTCTTGTAGTCATGAGGTTGTTTATGCTAAGTCAAGTGAAATTGTTGCAAGCTAAGAGTGAGATCAAAAGATATGTGTACTCTAAGTGAAGATCCCATTAAAAAGTCCCAACAAAAAGCTATTTGACTTGTAAAGATTGAAGTTGATATCAAAGAAGCCAAGAGAGGTTGTGCTAAGCAAAAATAAGATTAAAAATTATGATGGATTATATTTAAGATCTCAACCAAAAGGCCTTTGGTTTGTGAAGTTGACATCAAAGAATTTTAGAAGCATTTATTGAAGATACAAGGCAACATTTGACTCAAGTTAGTGAGAACAAGTTAGTGAGAAGGTGAAGGATTACCTTAATGCTATCGTGATAGATCGGGAAAGGGAGAAGGGCAAGAAGGAGTCTTAGCGCCGAAGAACCTTAGTACCGGAGAAAGACAAGTTGAGTTGAATCGTGATGGACCTTTCAAGCTTCAAGGAGTCATATTTTGCTAAGTGTCGATATTCTATTGAAAAAGAAGATAAGAAGTAACTTGAAAGCATTTTAGTAGATATTGATCATATGGATTGAAAGTTTTCAAGATTACTAGCTCAAGATGGAGTTGCTCAAGGAAAGCATATGTTGTTCACCCTCAAAAAGCAATTTTATGAAGAAGTGGCAAGATTCAAGAAGTGAAGCTCAAGTGTTGCTTATAGCTTTTATTTAATTCTTGGGTATAGGTATGCCGCTCTATCAAAGGGGGTGAAACATGGATTAAAACATAATTTCAGTGCTTATAGAAACCCAAGTGAGGGGAGAGAAACATAATGGCCATACACTTTCACAAGTTTTGCTGAAACAAAAAAAACAGGAAGTTCTGGTTTGCCAAACCGAAAGTTTCGGTTTTGGCAGTTTCTAGCAAAATTACCTAAGTCTTCACCGGAGTGTCCGGTACTTGACCAGAGTGTCCGAGAAGCCCTCTCTGGAGTCAAGGTTTCTAACCATCGGAGTGTCCGTCACTTTGCCGGAGGTCCCAAACCGAAAGTTTCAGTTTGGTGAACCGAAAGTTCCGGTTTTCTCAGAATTTTGTCTAACGGCTAGTGACCGTTAGTAACAAGAAGTTCCGGTTTTCTCAGTTTCAGCCCCAACGGCTAGTTTTTGAGGGAGTGATTTAAATACCTCCTCTCTCCCCTTAGTAGTAGCTGCTGGTGTTGCCCACAACCTAAACTAAGCAAAAGCATTCTAGAGCTCTCCCCAACCCCTTTTTGTGAGGCGTGTGTGATTTGTGAGAACTCCAAGTGTTGGGTTGAGAGAGATTGCATTTAAGAGCACAATTGAGTACTCCCATCCATTGAGCACTTGGGCAAGTTGTAAATCCGTGAGTATTTGTTACTCTTGGAGGTGAAGCCTCCTAGATGGCTAGGCGTCGCCCGGTGAGACACCAAGCTTGTGGTGTGCCACGGGAAAGTTTGTGAAGGCCCACTTCGCCTCCGTAAGGGAAGAAGCAAGATAGTGATTCGAGAGAAGTGGTTGAAAGAGACTCGGCTTGGAGTTGGCCTTGTGAGCAGCTCAAGCTTCCTCAACGGAGATGTAGACGTCTTGAGAGCAAGTCGTTGAACTTCGGTGAAATAATTCCTCATGTCGTTGCTTGGATTTGCATTTCTTGTTTTATTTATTTGTGCTTGTGACTAACCCTTGATTCTCTGTGAATCAAGTAGCTATTTTGTCCTTTATACTCTTTTAGGAGTGATTTGCAAGTTTCTCAGGAGAATTCTCAAAGTTCAGGTTTAATTCTCTGCCTCGAGAAAATCGGACGTTCTGGTATTTAAAACTGGAAGTTCCGGTTTCTGTACTTGTTTCGGTCTGTTTTAACTATCCTGGCAAAACCGGACGTTTTGGTTTACCAAACCAGAAGTTTCGGTTTTCGCAGTTTTAATTTTCGCTGCAAGTTTGTGTTAATTTTCAGAATCAGCTATTCATCCCCCTCTAGGCGACATCTAGGTCCTTTCAATTGGTATCGAAGCAAGGACTCACATCCAAGTTTACCCGCCGTGAGAAAAGATGTCTTTGGGAGGTGACTTTGATCCTATTGTTCTAGACTCTTGCAATTACAAATTATGGTGTTCCTATATACTTGATGTATTTAGAGCTTTCGATCCTATGTTGCTAAACATTGTGGATGCAAGTATTATTCCCGTTGATTTTGACCTTGATGACTTAAGAAACTTAACCCAAGAGGAAATAATACTCTTTAAATGCAATGCTCAGGCCATGTGTGCTATAAATAGTTCTTTGAGTACAGATATTGAGGCTATACTTATCAAGAAGCACGGTTACATTGAAGATGCTCACCTTCTTTGGGTGGCTCTAAAAGAAGCCTATGGTGAAAAGGATGATTGTAAGGCTCAACTCTCAAATGATAAAGATATCAATGCCTCAATCTCAAAAGGCTCCTGTGAAGAAGCTAAAGTGGAACACACGCAAGATCAAGAAGTTGTGAATCTTCCGGCCACTCTGCAAAAATCGGAATTTCTGGTTTTTGAAACCGAAAGTTTCGGTTTCGACAGAATCAGTAAGTCTTTATTTAACTCTCAATTTGAAGATTGTTATCGTTTTAGGCCAAGCGAAGAGTCCACATCACCAAGGAGTATGTCTTCAAATGATGAAGACTCCTTTTGCCTCATGACAATGAGTAACTCTAAACTTATTGTCAATAATGATAATTTGAGGAAGGAGTCAAGTGTATCCTTGGATGAAAATCTTGATAATAAATATGCTTGTGCTTCTAACTCTAATTTTTATATAGCGCAACTAGAGAAAGAAAATCAAGATCTCAAGGCTCAACTAGAAGAGCTTAGCAAGAAGCATGTGGTTTTACAAAATGATCATAGTGAGCTTTTTTGCTCCTATGAGAGTATTGTAGAATCACACATCACTTTGAATGTCGCTCATGAGGTTGTGTTAACTACGGTAACATCCTATCAACCCATAGTGCACAAATGTGCTTGCTTTCAAAGTTCTTTTGATTTATCTTGTGCTAACAATTGTTGCTCTCAAGCAAAGCCATCATGTAATGAGCAAATTATTGTAGAAACTTGTGATGACTTCATTGCAAGTAAAAATGATGCTCTCAAAAGAGAAATAGAGAAACTCCAGATAGATGGTGGTTCTTTGAAGAGAAGAGACCATGTGCAACCATCTCAAGATAACCGTGATAAAATGGTGAAGAAGCTTGAGAAGGGATCAACCGCCACATGTATCAGAAATTACAGTAAGAACCAACACAAGTATTACATCAAGGACAATAAACAAACACACAAGATGAAATCCAATATCAAGTGCTCAAGTTGCTCTCAAGAGGGACACAATGTATCAAAATGTTCTATGAAGAAATATGATCAAACAACTCTCTCTAGAAGACAACGAAGATTATCTCAGAGGAGATGCTTTAAATGCAAAGAAAAAGGACACAAGATTGCCTCGTGCCCTAAAGAAATCAAGATGGAGGAAAACTGCAAAAATTGAAAGTTCTGGTTTACCAAATCGAAAGTTCTGATTTCAGCAGAAAAGCTACATCTTCCAGCAAAATTGAATAAAGGCTTCTCCAATGCTTTCAAGAGATACATGGGCATCGCAGAAAAGAAGAAGAAGCAAGAAACATTGTCTACAAGAAAATACAAGCATAGAATTTGCTATGCTACACTTGTAGAAACAAAGGACACATTGGTAAGAATTGTCCTATGGCCTTTGCTTCAAATTCTAAGTTGACTAGTTCATCATCTATGAAGGCCAACAATGACACTTGTGCGGTTAAGGTGATTAGCTCACCCATTGCTAGTACAAGGTCAATTTGGAAGCCAAAATTTCGTGGAACTAACTCTCAAAGACCCAACAAGATTTGGGTACCAAAATATACTTGATTTTGTCCATAGGCCTTAGGAGTGCAATGATGTCAAGTCTTGGCTAGTTCAATACACTTTCATGTATTTGGCCAAGCTTGAAGTCCTATGGTGCAATAACTACATCTATTGCATTCCGGGAACAAGTATCACTCAAATGTCTTCTTGTATCTCTTACATTCAAATATAACTTTATCGATGACAAAAGAGATGCTAGATAATGATCTAAATTGATGCAAGCCTTACATAAAAGTCAAATTTAATATCTCCTTTGGAGAATCTCTTCTTGCTAAATTTTTGCAGAAAATTCAGATTCAAGAATTAAATAGAAAAAAAAAGATAACAAGTGTTTGGAGTGATACATGGGCATAAAGTAATCTAATGATTGGATTTTCATCTCAAGAATCAAAATTCCAACATGATGAAAGAAATATACACACATCTATGTGATTGTGAGTATTTCTTCTGGCATGCTTTCAATAATAAATATACTTATTCTTGCCTTCACTGAGATATAGAATAAATTCCTCTAGTATATTAATTTGTTATTATGCATATGATAAATTATTCTAAAATTTGATGCTCACTTTAAGGGGGAGTATATTCTATCTCTTAAGTCAAATGGAACTAATGTGTTTTCTTAAGTGATTTTAGAAACAAATTAGTTTCAATTGTGGAGAATTTGTTTCTCATGAAATTAGTGCCTCAAGCTGAGTCTTGTAAAAATTAGTAAACCTTCTAACTCAGTCTTTTTGGTTTTATTTCGATATTTCTGTTGTCTGCCAAAACCGGAAGTTCCGATTTGACAAACCGGAGGTTTCGGTTTGGGCAGAAAACTTATTACTAACCTTTTGAGGCTATTTGTCTTAGTGACTCATTAATGGATATTACAATACTCTTCTAGCTTGATCAAAAGTGTAAACTATCATCATTGAAAGTGCATAGATGAAATGGCAAATATGGTATTTTGTCCAATTTGAATTGATCAACATCAAGCTAGAAAACTCCTATTTTTTCCATTAATGAAGATTCTAATATCTAAGAGGCAAAGGTATCTCCTAGTAATCTTTTTACCTATCCTTTGCATATAGAACTCATGCATAGGGGTTTGACTTGGTATGTGTGGTTTAGGCCATTCCATACTCTTTGTGGCATAGGATAGATTTTTAAAAAAAATAAAAAAAACTCCTTATTGCCTCTGTGTATTTTATCAAAAACATTTGAATCTTTACATCTTTGTGATCATGTTGATCTACTTGTGATTATTGTTCTCATTGGTTGATTGTTGGCTAATAACAAGTGGAGAAACGCTCTCAAGTCCATTAGTCCATCCTTCTCTTTCAATAGCTCAAATATCCTTCAAATCCTTCAAATCATCTGAGGAAATTGTTTTCATTGCAAATCAATCGAGTTTCTTTAGTTTCAGCATTTTTTCAGCTTCCTGCAAAAATCGGAAGTTGCGGTTTGGCAAATCAGAAGTTCCGGTTTCTGCGTTTTTAACCCAATCGGCCAGGATTCACCCCCTTCATTCTTTTCACTCCTCTCTCTCCTCAAGAACAGCCCCAACACCCAACTCTCCACTCCCTTGGTGATCTCAACTTCCAACCGGTGAAAACTTCGGTTTTGAGGTGGAATCAACTCTCCCAAGTTCAGAGATTCCGATTTGTCCTCCGGTTTCACCTCTCCCTCATCAAAAAGGTACATTTTAGTCATCATATTTGACCTCACAAGTACCTTTGTAGATTTGAAATTCCTTTGGCACATTGTCTCCTTAACTCACAATGAAGCAACGCTCCAAGTTTCACTAAGTTTCGTTGGCTAAATCGATGGATCTCATAACTTAGGTTTTCTTTGTGAAAATCGAAAGTGCCGGTTTCGCAAACCGGAAGTGCCGGTTTTGTCAGAGAAGCCCTAAATTATGTTATTTGTCAAATTTTGAAACTTAGTTCCTTTATCATATCCCTACAGCCTTAGAACACTCTAGTACAATTTTGGATAAAATTATGAGCACCAGTTTTCTTTGTGAAAACCGGAAGTTTCGGTTTCTCAAACCGGAAGTTTCGAGTTTTCCAGAGAAACCAGAACTCATCTTTTTACCTGTAATTGTCATCAAACCTTCTTTTATCATGTTCTAAGTGCTTTTTATCTATCTTTACCTTGGAACAGCATCATGTCAGACAGTGGTGGTGAAAGAAGGATCAAGGCCAGACATGAAGGAAAATTTGGTGAAGGATCTCAAGCGTCGCTACAATATTCAAGAAGAGACAAAAGGATCGCTAGAAGATCACTTCTCAAAGGGCTGATATCTATGTGGAGACTAACTCTAGTGACGATGATGAGGAAGAAGAGTATGTGCCTCTGGTTGCTCCTAGGATGAGCCATAGGCAAGGTGGCTCTAGGACTGAAGCGAGAGGATCTGGGACAGCACATGAGCCTGAACCGGAAGAATTTGATGTTGATGAGATCGCTGCTCAAGGAGGGATAGCATTTGGAGAGCTAAAGTTACATGCCCCTACCAACCCGGGATGGAGGAACTGGGTGAGCTACAAAGGGAAGACTGATTTGGTAAGAGAGTTGAAGCTCAAGAATCCTAGAGAAAATCAAAGAGAAGCCTCAGATTATAGATTTCACACATGGTTCCAACAAGATTACTATGAGTCTGTGATCCTTTCCAAGAATCACCCCGTGGCCAAAGCTCAATGGATTGACTTCACATACATGGCAAGCAAGAAAGATGACATCTTCAACGATGTCATTAGAGTATGTAAAGCAAAGAATGTGAGAGGGATCATGAGTTTTCAAAAGGATTGGAATAATGAAGTGATTGCTCAATTCTATGCCACTCTCTATGTTGATGAAAATGGGGTGAGGAAAATGCATTGGATGACCGAAGGGCAATGGTATGAGGTGACATATGATCAATTTGCCCGTCTCTTTGGCTTTGGGAGGTTGGATGGAAATAGAGTGAAGTTGCACTATGCAAACCCTCTCCCAAACAACCGCATGAGGTTCATGTATAGAGGGAATGAGAGGAATCTTGGCACCACTACCGGTTTGCTTCTTTTCTACACATACTTGAACCGGATGATTAGGAAGACCATTGCTCCTAGAGAAGGTGATGCGACCAACATCACAAATTATTCCAAGAACCTTCTCGATGCTCTAGCTCCAAGTGGTGTCCCCTTTTCGGTGTTTGACTTCATTTGGGAGGAAATCAAGTCTATATCAAGAAGCCCTCTCAAGAGTTGTGGCTATGCTCCCTATATTATGCACATGATTAAGAGTCACCAGGGGCAGTTTTGTATGTGATGAGACCCATACTTCACTCTGAATGAAGCCAACCTTGAGAAATCCATCTATGGACAGCGATGTAGCGGGGACTTCTCACCGCTCCTCTCCTCCAAGAGCTGCTGGAGGAAGAGGACAGCAAGGTAGCAAGCCCACCTCTCCAATTAAAAAATTCTTTGGGATGATATTTGGTCTTTGCCGGTCCCGATATGATGCGGATGTAAAGGCTCGTGAGGAGAGGATAGCAAGAAGAAAAGATTCTAGGGCTGTCAAGTTGCTTTGCCAAGAGAAAGGTATTTCTCGATCTCCCATTGAACCAATAGAAGAACCCGAGTTGGAGACATTTGAAGAAAGAATGGCAATGTATGAGGCGCATAATCCCTATCAAGAGTGGTACGGAGACTCTAGCTTCAGTGAGGCTTTTAGCATTGGTCCTAGTGGTGCTCCCGTTCCACCACCATTTGCTCCTCCACCCGCTCCCTCTCCACAACCCGGTGATGATATTGTTGAGGAAGATGATGAAGGCGAAGATTCGAAGTGAGCTGCTGTGAGAAGGACCCCTTTTGGTGCTTGATGACAAAGGGGGAGAGATATGATGAAGAAAATTTGATTAAAACTGAAGCCTTCTACATTTCGAGCTATCTGTTCAGTTCTGCACTGTCTAGAAAAACCAGAAGTTCCGTTTTGGCAAATCGGAACTTCCGGTTTCCCCAGACAGAACAGCCTATTCTGTTTTCATCTCGTGGACTTGAGAATAAATTGTAACGTGTGGAACCTATGTGTTCTTTAGTTTATTTTCAAGTTGTAAGACCTTTTATGTGCTTAAATTGTGATTCATGTTTGAATTGGTGTAATGTTGTTTAAATATGTGAAGTCTGAAAAACCAGAAGTTTCGGTTTGGCAAACCAGAAGTTTCGGTTTCCGTAGACTTCACATATTAGTTTCTTTTAATTCTTTTGTTGTGGATCTCTTGTCATATGCATCACTAAATACATGTTTACACGCACTTTATGCACCCCACAGATTCTAACATATAGGGGGAGCTCTCATGTTTTTCTACTTCATGTGCAAATGGCATTTTAGGTCAAAATTGAATTCAATTCAATACGTACACTTTTAGGGAAGCAAAGCCTATATGATTAGAATCCAAAATTTGATCTTATTGAATATCTTTTGTAAGCTTTAATCAAGGTTGTCATCAATCACCAAAAAGGAGGAGATTGAAAGTGCATTTACACCCTTAGTGGATTTTGGTGAATTGAATGACAACATGATTAAAGGACTAACATTATTTGTTGAGTTTATGAGCAAGTTGTTAGTCCAAAAAGAATATTGAGAAGTCTTGATTTAATGAAGATTACCGCTTTTCTCATAGTCATAAGGTTGCTCATGCTAAGTCAAGTGAAATTATTGTAAGCTAAGAGTGAGATCAAAAGATATGTGTACTCTAAGTGAAGATCCCATCAAAAGGTCTCAACAAAAAGCTACTTGACTTGTAAAGATTGAAGTTGATGTCAAGAAAGCCAAGAGAGATTGTGCGAAGCAAAAATAAGATCAAAAATTATGATGGATTATATTTAAGATCTCAACCAAAAAGCCTTTGGTTTGTGAAGTTGACATCAAAGAATTCAAGAAGCATTCATTGAATATACAAGGCAATATTTGACTCAAGTTAGTGAGAAGGTGAAGGATTAATTTGACGGTGTCGTGACGGACCGAGAAAGGGAGAAGGGCAAGAAGAAGTCTTGGCGTCGAAGAACCTTAGTATCGAAGAAGGACAAATTGAGTTGAATCGTGATGGTCCTTTCAAGATACAAGGAGTCATATTTTGCTAAGTGTCGATATTCTATTGAAAAAGAAGATAGGAAGTAACTTGGAAGCATTTTAGTGGATATTGATCACATGGATTGAAAGTTTTCAAGATTACTAGCTCAAGATGGAATTGCTCAAGGAAAGCACATGTTGTTCACCCTCAAAAAGTAATTTTATGAAGAAGTGACAAGATTCAAGAAGTGAAGCTCAAGTGTTGCTTATAGCTTTTATTTAATTCTTGGGTATAGGTATGCCGCTCTATCAAGGGGGGTGGAACATGGATTAAAACATAATCTCAGTGCTCATGGAAACCCAAGTGAAAAGAGAGAAACACAATGGCCATACACTTTCACAAGTTTTGCTAAAACAGAAAAAACAGGAAGTTCCGATTTACCAAACCGAAAGTTTCGGTTTTGGCAGTTTCTAGCAAAATTGACTAAGTCTTCACCGGAGCGTCCAATACTTGATCGGAGTGTCCGAGAAGCCCTCTCTGGAGTCGAGGTTCCTAACCATCGGAGTGTCCGACACTTTGACGGAGGTCTCAAACCGAAAGTTCTGGTTTTCTCAGAGTTGTGTCTAACGGCTAGTGACCGTTTGTAACCAAAAGTTTCGGTTGGAAAACCGGAAGTTCCGGCTTTCACAGTTTCAACCCCAACGGCTAGTTTTTGAGGGAGTGATTTAAATACCTCCTCTCTCCTCTTAGTGGTAGCTGCTGTTGTTGCCCACGACCTAAACTAAGCAAAAGCATTCTAGAGCTCTCCCCAACCCCTTTTTGTGAGGCGTGTGTGATTTGTGAGAACTCCAAGTGTTGGGTTGAGAGATATTGCATTTGAGAGCACAATTGAGCACTCCCATCTATTGAGCACTTGAGCAAGTTGCAAATCCGTGAGCATTTGTTACTCTTGGAGGTGAAGCCTCTTAGACGGCTAGGCGTCGCTCGGTGAGACACTAAGCTTATGGTGTGCCACGAGAAAGTTTGCGAAGGCTCACTTCGTCTCTGCAAGGGAAGAAGCAAAATAGTGATTCGAGGGAAGTGGTTGAAAGATACCCGGCTTGGAGTTGGCCTTGTGAGCAGCTCAAGCTTCCTCAACGGAGACTTAGACGTATTGAGAGCAAGTCGTTGAACTTCGGTGAAACAATTCCTCATGTCCTTGCTTTGATTTGCATTTCTTGTTTCATTTATTTGTGCTTGTGATTAACCCTTGATTCTCTGTGAATCAAGTTGCTATCTTGTCTCTTATACTCTTTTAGGAGTGATTTGCAAGTTTCTCGGGAGAATTCTCAAAGTTTAGGTTTAACACTCTGCCTCGAGAAAATCGGATGTTCTGGTATTTAAAACCGAAAGTTCTGGTTTCTGTACTTGTTCCTGTCTGTTTTAACTGTCCAGGCAAAATTGGACATTTCGGTTTACCAAACTGGAAGTTTCGGTTTTGATAGTTTTAATTTCCGCTGCAACTTTGTGTTAATTTTTAGGATCGCCTATTCACCCCCCCCCCCTCTAGGTGACATCTAGTTCCTTTCAAATTCTTCTGACCAAGACCGGTGACAATCCTTCAATTTCCGCCTGGAGATTTTACCTCAAACCCCAAAGCTTCGGTTGGGCCCTTATTTGGATCGTCGTGATTGGTGCAGGGATTTAAAAGTTACTCATCGCCAGCCGCTTGTACCCTTTGACCTCCACGCCGTCGTGCATCTTCTCGTCTCCTTCGTCAACAACTTCCTCCGTGACGGCCTTCTTCTCTCCGCGGTGAAGCTCTCGGAGCAAGCCTCTCGGGTTTTGGTTCACCATCGCATCGCTCCAACCTCGCCGAACTTCGTTTTCGGCCGCCTCTCGCCGCCGACCCGACTCCGGTGTGACCCCCTGCCCATCTACCCCTCCCCTAGTTTCCCCTCAGCGCGCAGGTTATTTTGGCTCTCCCTCCATCAAGCTTGGCCGTCGGAGCCACCCTCCGGCGAGGGCGCTGCTGCGCCGGCGAGCTCTAGGGCCATGGC
>BCLH01002002.1:0-29194 GCA_001602315.1 Zoysia pacifica
GAAGTGGTGGAGCACACCAACAGTGTTTGGAATGTAAGCACAGTACATGGGACAGATTCATGTAGCACATCATTTGAAGTTGTGAAACTGAGTCTCCGAATCCTACCAATCAAGGGGTTTGCAGATAGATCCTTTTGGTCCATCGCAAAAAAAGATAGATCAGCTTTTGGTTAATCTGTTTTAGATTGACTGTATCCACCGGTAATTCGCCGTACAAGTACAAAGATATTTTGGAAATAGAACAAGTCGGATATGGCCATCTAGATTAAACCGGCCGGGGCGTATTGTTAACACTTTACAATAGCCTGTTTCCATAAAACATTAGCAAATGTAAAATGATAAGGTTACCAATTCCCACGGGAATGAAGCAACAATGTTGTTGTTGAGGATTAATTCTTCTAAATTCTTGAGCACTTAAAACTAGGATAGGATGGGGTTATTTCAGTTAGTTCAAGACTGAAAATTTTCTGTCGTGATGGTGGATTCTGATCTTTCAAAATATGCAGTTGGATTTTAGAAGAGCCATGCTAAGGTAAGACCAACCCCCATTCCTTTACCTAAGAGGTGAAACACCGAATCAATCTGAGACATTAAATTTTGAAAGAAAAGAAAAGAAAAAATACGAAATATAATATCCACCTTAGCATACATAAAAAAAGGGAAAAATACCAAATATACATGCAACTTTCCAAACTTGTCGAATGAATTAATTTCCAAAATTGAAGGATATAGTTTCTAAAACTGTCGCATGCATCACTTTTCATAACTGATTGATTTCTTTCAAAATTAACTATTATAATAATTAATAATTATGAAAGAGCTTTTACCTATTAAGAGGTTAAAAAAAACTATTTACTCATTGAGATCCGTGCTAATGGATGATCCATGTTTATTTGGTCTACCGTAGAACTGCTTTTAAAAAAAAGGCATCAAGGGGCCAGTGAGTTTTAAAACTCCCCAAAAAGGCACTTCCAGTTTGACTACCCCTATATGTCATTTTTTTGAGCAGATACGAGCTAGTACTAAATTTGAGACCCCCCCCCAAAAAAAAAAAAACATCCCCCTTATTTGGGACAGGTTCAGGTCGATAGTGTTTTTCACCTTGATATTCAAGTCATGCAGAGCTATCAAGTTCACGAGTGGTAACTAGAAAAAGTTATTAAAGCAGTTTTTTTTGCACAGTAATGTCACAGTTGTGTGTCTTAAACTATAACGACATAGATGTTTTTTTTCTAAAATGACAAAGGGGCAAGTCAAGACTGGGCGAGACTTCTTTTCTGACATAACCTTTATGCAATTTTTCCATATTGATAACGCTGTCCTATTCACAGGTTCTCTCGACTAGTCAAATTTGGCCATATTTGTGGCAATATCTTCTAATAGCCACAATGTCACGTTCGTTTGCTGTCATTACAAATAGTTGCGCGGCAAGAGGCTTGGGCAATGTTTTTTAGTTTCGTTGCAATATATATGGTAATTGCAACATAGTTAATTATTGCGGTTGATAATAGTTATAGTGACTAACATGGTGGCAATAGCTTGTATGATGCTACAATAGATGGTTATTTCAGCAAGATCTACTTGTGTCAACATCACCAACAGTGAAATTTTGAAATAGTATGCTTTGATCATGAATAGATGCCTAAACCTGGAAGTTTGTGGGACGACTTTACCTCCACACTGGTATTGTTATTTCTCTATCTGTTGTTACTTTTATATATGAAGTGAAAAATTTTATAGAAATCATAGGAATAGATAAAAATCATGGCAATATATTTCACATATATATTGCAAGGATTCTTTGCTGGTGGCTATAACAATTTATCGCAACTAACTATTCATAGAAGTGCAACACTAAAACGTTGTTGCAATATAAACATGTATTGCCATAACAAGCCAATTGCTGCAATAGCATTGATGTATTTCTACCAAAAAGTGAATTAATACAATGATTATTCTTTTGTTGCCATTAAAGAGAACCTCTCACAACAAATTGTGGCAATAAGACCTACCTATTGTAAAAAAAATTCTGTTGTTGCAATGCGGCTCATGGTTTTTGACCATTGTCGTGTGAATCATCAGTAGTTGGAAGGTGATAAGCACGAATATCCTTACCCACTGATTGCAACATGTCCCTGATGCCCCGGAGCACCATTTGCTCCACCATTTTGATGCTAGGAATAATATTTCTATCTCATACAGAAAACTGTGTTTTAAATCGTAAAAAATGGAAAACTCCAAATGCATACATAAGTCCTAGAGGCGACTGTTGAGATAATTGCACGGTAGGCAATGTGATGCATGTACACGGATCCTTATTTATGTTCCAATTGCGGTAAAGGTTCCACTAAGTATCGCTTTCTACTTTTGTTAACCTCATGCGTGGTCCCCTATCTGCATTTGCATCAGACAGAGCTGCACCAAGTCGCCCCCATCCTCTGCCCTTGTATCGAACAGCTGCACCAAGTTGCCCCCATCCTCTGCCCGTCCCTGGTGCTCTATTCGGCCACCAAAATCAGCAGCACAGGCATCCAATTAGTGTTTCCCCTATACAGCTCCAACATCCCGTCCTTCTTCTCCATTCCTCCTATCATCCTGATATCTGAGCACCCTGCACCAAGTTGCCTTCAATCCTCCCTCTCCCATTCATGCTGGTCATACAAAACACTGATACTTCACCTGACGCTCGGATACGTGTCGGATATGTATCCTCTACGGATATTTATCGGATACATGTTGTATAGGTATCCAATAAGTATCAAAAAAATTAAAAATAAAAAAATCAATATTGGGCGATTGTGGCCCATTATCTGATACATTTTGGTCCAGCCCACTGAGGTAGCAGTGACACCAGGAGCAGGCGAGGTCGGCGAGAGCTGGAGGGCGGAACCGAGAAGGTAGGGGCGGTGGGGAGGAGGATAGCCGAGGGAGAGGGGGGAAAGAGGGGCAAACGGCAGTGGCGCTGCTGGCGGTGGGGTGGATTTCTATCGAAGTGGATGCGAGGGGCTGTTGGTATTTGTTACATCATAGATAAATCCGCAAGCGCACGGAATACCGTTGTTGCATTTCCCTTCAAGTATTCTTAGGTTATCGAACACAAGGAATGTGTGTACTATCTTCTAACTTACTTCGTCTAGGGACAGTAAAAACTAGGTAAGCTGGGGTAGACACGGTTCTCAAGACGACAAAGTCTGGGACAAGGTAAGATCGATTTCTAGCGCATTACTTCGGGCACTGGTTTCTTTCTGAATCCAGAGGCTGCTCTGGCTTCCAGCACTACCATGTACCCAAACGTAAAGGATTGCAAAGGATGGACATGGCTGTCACCACTAGCCGTCTACTTCAACAATCCATGGAGCACGCAATAAACAAAGGTAACCACTATCTTAGACACCATGTCTACGAAATAGGCTACTACCTTAATCCCGCCGCTAGTATTAAAGGACTAAGGTACTAAGCAATATAGAGCGACAAATCTGTAAATAGTAAGAACTTGATCTTATTAAATCAACAAGTATATGAACAGGCAAGAAAACCACAAACACTTACTTGATCCAAGAAGTATTTATAGAGGTACAAGCTTGGAGATGGTGTCGATAGGTCTGACACTCGTCCCAACACCCCTCGGGAGTAGCACCAAAGTATAGTGTTGGAGAAGATACGAACGGGCCTACCTCTCCTCTGCACAATCCTCGAAGACACTTGTCGGGGTACAAGTGTGGAGAAGATGCCGACAAGACCGACGCTTCTCCTTGATATCTCACACTCTCTCCCTATCTTCAAAACACTAAGAATAAGTGCTAATTCTAAATACTAAGAATAAGTGCTAATTCTAAACACTAAGAATAAATGCTAATGCTTTTGGAATGGAGATTGTGGTGTTTCTTGAAGTGGGGAAGGTGCCTTCCTTTTATAGCCTGCCAAAGGTGGTTCTCGAAGGGAATATTCGCCGGCATGCGCGGAGGAACGACTTGGCGGGTGCGTCACAATTCTGTCAGTCAAAACTTGGTGTGAAAGGCATGAACCAATGGTCGACCGACCTTGGGGGTCGCCGACTGGCTTTTGGTCCAAATAACCGATGGTCATTTTTGAGCATGTTTACTCCCCTTTTTGAGCCCAAGAATCCGTGTTCTTGCCCCTGATTCTGACTATAAATCACCTTTCACCAACACTTGTGGTAATTGTTAGTAATAATGTCCCACCACTATGTTAGTTGTGACTTGGATATCCTTTATGCATGGATTTGACGGTCAAATATGGGTTTTAAAGACTGCCAACAAACTCCACCACACTTAGCCCTTTGCTCTTCCTCGAGTAAAGGTTAAGGACTTAGGTGTAACAATACTTCTTATAGTATAATGCTAGCATAAAAATTATTTCAAGTCATACCTTGCACTTGTAAACCTTGAAGTGTCTTTCACGTCATCTTGGGCGGTTGAGAAATGGAATGGCCTTGAATCAAATCATCACTTTCTCTCTTGCTTATTAACTTGGGTTTTTGAATGTGTTTCACAAATAAACAAAGCTTTACTCCTCGAATGATTCTCTCAAGTCGCTCAATGTGTATGATTGCTCACCAAGGCATTGAGTTGCCTCTATCATCCTACTTCTAATAAGGCTTTTTGTGGGGCTTATGGTAGAGATATAACTGAGGTATACTTGTATTATATATATTGTAAAGTGAAAAACCAGATCCATGGAGATATTAAATCACACAACCTGATCAAGATGTATATGTGCATGGATGGACGGATGGATCGATGAGTGAGTGGATGGATCATGTGTGGATGAGGTGTTTGGGTGGATGAATGGATGGATGGATCAGATTACTTCTTTCAGCATGATCTCTCTCCCTACTTGATTTTTATTAAGAGAACATGGCTATCTTTTTTCTCTTTTTTTTCATGCTTGAGAAAACTTTCTCTTTTTGAGCATTTTCTTTTTTTTTCCGCTTCACTTTCTTTTTTTTTTCATAGCCCATGTCTCGCTACAAAATTGTCAGAGAGAGATCATAACCGTATAGAGTATCTATATAGTAGACACCGCATGAGGAGGTGGTGTGGATGATCTTGATGAGTAAAGTATGAAAAGCATCTCATTAGGGTCACAACATTTTGACAAAGTTCAATGTAAAAGGAAGGAGCATATATAATCATGTGGAGGTGTAGAAGTTGAGCATGTGGAGGTGGATAGACATAGAGTTAGTTATTTTATTTTATCTCTTTATTGTATTTTTCTCATTGTATAAGAGGTTCTGTGCATAGTGTACCATCACCTTTACTCTATTTATAGGAGGCCATTAGCCCCTGTGAATACAAGCTCAGTTTCTCTAACAAAAAGTATTTTCCGTTGGGAATTCCTAATAAACCCGCTACTTAATGCGTAATTAGACCCCCCGGAAACTAAGAATCTGTGGGTCTTTTCCAGCGAAGACTCCGAGGAGCATGATTCCATAGCTGAACACATCGCTTTTTTGTGATGCTTTCCCAATTGAATCATGCACTAATCAGCAAGTGCAGGAACACAATTAAAGCTTCATCAGTTGTTTATATTGATCAATAAAAAGATACAACTAACATTACCTTGTACGATATATTCAAGTGTTCCAGGCATGCTCACAAAGCAGACTAAAGGAAGGGCACGCGGGCAAAGATAATAAGGCTGCCATCAAACTATCAGCTTTCCTGTGGAAAAGTCTTCCACACTCGCTGTCAGAACACAATTAGCACGTTGCTAGCCTCCAAGTCATAATGCAGGATCAGCTCCGGCGTGCTCATGGATATTCCATTCACATGGACATATCTCACACGACAAGTCTACAGAAAACTCAAGCGACTTCCTCCTTCGTAGAAGTGCATGTCTCCCTAAAGTTCCGTCTGGTATATTGTACTGAAGGCACTAATGCTCTGAATTCCAAGTTGAAATAAGTGTTCAGTATCCTATATCAGGTTGTTGCGGTTCCTTACATGTTACAACCCGAATAACTGACTAGCGGCACAAAATTAAAGCTTCTGATGGCCTGTTGCATGTGCATGCCTGTAACTTTTATAAAAACGACAAAACCAGCTCATTTGGCCCTTTAATTCTTTCCCATAACCTTATAGGGTTAGTGTAGCTTAAGTTATTAGCGGCAAGAACAAGATCATCGTAGGAGACCAGCTGATGACTTTTCGCGTCAACCACACCAGCACACTAGCAATCTCTTGTTACTTATTGATCCACCATGTGATAATTGCATACATACAGGAAGCATAACTCCGCTATGGCACGGGGCATGTCCAAAACGTAAAGCACGTCTTGTATTTCCCTTCAAACATTTTACATGATTTGGGAAAAATGCCTCCTCGTATTTGTCATATGCTAGGTTGGCTTTTTTTCTTGAAAACGTAGGAGATTAGCGCTTCATTTCATTAAGAGTAGGAGGAAAACAAAAGTACAGAAAGAAGGGGGGGGGGGTGCCCTGATCCCTTGCCAAGAACAGACACACACGACTAGGAACCTGAGAGAAAAAACCGTGCCACACATGACTAGGAGTCTGTGACCAGCGACACAAAAGGGCAGCTTCTTTTGCCACTAGTTTGTAGCACCTTTGTACTGTTCGGGGAGGCAGTGTTAAGCATACTAAACATACAACAGGCAATTTAAAAAAAATTTAAAATGATGCCATTATTTTAGAATACATTTTAAAATTATTATTTTAGCGTTAAACATACGACAGACAATTTTAAAAAAATTAACATGACAACTTAAATTTAACATAACTCAAAAAAAATTAAAATGTATGGCATTATTTTGACATTGCGTAATTTGTTCCTAAACTATTTAACATCAGAAACTACCTAAACTATCTATCGTGAAGAATGAGGAATTGAGGAGCAAGTGGTTGGGTGAGTAAGTTTGAGTAAAAAAATTAATGGATATAGGGTTCACTAGGCAATTATTTAAAATTTCCAAAATTTTTGACCGGTATAAGAATCCCACCAGACTCCACTGGTAATCAGAAATCTAGGAAATCTCTGACAGATTTTTTTTTTTTTGCAGGATAGGTGAAACTGGCAAAAAAAAAAATAGTTCGGACTGAACCTGTCAGATAGTTTGTATGATTGGTCCGTATTTAGTTTGGAAGTGGTGGAGCACGCCAACAGAGTTTGGAATGTAAGCACAGAACGAACGTGGGACAGATTCATGTAAGACATCATTTGAAGTTGTGAAACTGAGTCTCCGATCCTGCCAATCAAGGGGTTTGCAGATAGATCCTTTTGGTCCATCGCAAAAAAAGATAGATCAGCTATTGGTTAATCTGTTTTAGATTGACTGTATCCACCGGTAATTCGCCGTAATATTTTGGAAATAGAACAAGTCGGATATGGCCATCTAGATTAAACCGGCCAGGGGGTATTGTTAACACTTCACAATAGCCTGTTTTCATAGAACATTAGCAAATGTAAAATGATAAGGTTACCAATTCCCACGGGAATGAGGCAAGAATGTTGTTGTTGAGGATCAATTCTTCTAAATTCTTGAGCACTTAAAACTGGGATAGGATGGGGTTATTTCAGTTAGTTCAAGAGTGAAAATTTTCTGTCGTCGTGGTGGATTCTGAACTTTCAACATATGCAGTTGGATTTTAAAAAAAGGCATCAAGGGGCCAGTGAGTTTAAAAAACTCCCCGAAAAGGCACTTCCAGTTTTACTACACCCTATATGTCATTTTCTTGAGAAGATACGAGCTAGTACTAAATTTGATCCCCACCCCCCCCACATCCCCCTTATTTGTGACAGGTTCAGGTCGATTGTCTTTTTCACCTTGATATTCAAGTCATGCAAAGCAATCAAGCTCACGAGTGGTAATTAGAAGTTACTAAAGCCGTTATTTTGCACAGTAATGTCACAATTGTTTCGTCTTAAACTATAACGACATAGTAGATGTTTTTTTTCTCTCTAAAATGACAAAGGGGCAAGTCAAGACTGGGCGAGACTTCTTTTTTTTTTTTGCAATTTTTCACATTGATAACTCTGTACTATTCACAGGTTCTCTCGACTAGTCAAATTTGGCCATGTTTGTGACAATATCTTCTAAAAGCCACAATGTCACGTTCGTTGGCTGTCATTACAAATAGTTGCGCTGCAAGAGGCTTGGGCAATGTTTTTTAGTTTCGTTGCAATATATATGGTAATTGCAACACAATTAATTATTGTGGTTGACAATAGTTTTAGTGACTAACATGGTGGCAATAGTTTGTATGATGCGACAATAGATGGTTACCTCAGCAAGATTTACTTGTGTCAACATCACCAACAGTGGAATTTTGAAATAGTATGCTTTGATCATGAATAAATGCCTAAACCTGGAAGTTTGTGGGACGACACTTTACCTCCACACTGGTATTAGTATTTCTCCATCTATTGTTACTTTTATATATGAAGTGAAAAATTTTATAGAAATCATAGGAATAGATAAAAATCATGGCAATATATTTCACATATATATTGCAAGGATTCTTTGCTGGTGGCTATAACAATTTATCGCAACTAACTATTCATAGAAGTGCAACACTAAAACGTTGTTGCAATATAAACATGTATTGCCATAAAAAGCCAATTGCTGCAATAGCATTGATGTATTTCTACCAAAAAGTGAAGTTAATACAACAATTATTCTTTTGTTGCCATTAAAGAGAACCTCTCACAACAAATTGGAAAATTGTCCATAAAATTGTGGCAATAAGACCTACCTATTGTAAAAAAAAGTTCTCTTGTTGCAATGCGGCTCATGGTTTTTGACCATTCTCCTGTGAATCATCATTAGTTGGAAGGGGATAAGCACGAATATCCTTACCCACTTATTGCAACATGTCCTTGATGCCCCGGAGTACCATTTGCTCCACCATTTTGATGCTAGGAATAATATTTCTATCTCATACAGAAAACTGAGTTTTAAATCCTAAAAAATGGAAAACTTCACATGCATACGTAAGTCCTAGAGGCGACTGTTGAGATAATTGCACGGTAGGCAATGTGGTGCACGTACACGGATCCTTATTTATGTTCCAATTGCGGTAAAGGTTCCACTAAGTATCGCTTTCTACTTTTGTTAACCTTTTGCAGAAAGCTAGGTATTCACCTCGCCTTCCTATTCTTTCCCTTATTCCCCCATCCTTGTGCCCTTCCTCACTCCTTTTTCTCCCCGTAATCGAGATAACAAAGTAAAGTGCACCAGCTGTTGGTGTGTGGGGGGAGTACTTGCTCCCCTTGGTCCATATAATGGGAAGCGTGAGGCTTCGAGACGGTTCGTGGTGAAGTGCTTGGTGAAGTCTGGAAGTCGGCTCCACTCTTGCGTTCCTCCTCACATCTTCCGTGTAACAGGCGCATCGGACTATGGCTACGTACGTGGTCTTTATGCTCTGTTTTAATTACTGCAGCAAATATGCATGCAGGTGACTAGCTAGAAAGTTGAAACATTTGCTGATACGTGGCCCTGCCATTGCTTGTCGCAGGTCATCAAGTGGAGGATCCTCGTCGACTCCCACACAGGAAAGAAACATGGCCGACGGCGTGCCAAGCATACGGGCGCCGAAAATCTGTCGGGTCAATACTGGTATCCGTGAAGCGAACCCAGGAGAGTACGAACCACAGAGGGTATGCATTGGCGCGCTGTACCTGAAGACATCTGACTGGATGCAGGAAGAGAAGTTGAGTCGCCTGTCCAACGCCCTTTCCATCCACAACGATGAAGCTGTTCGCAGATTCAATGGTTTGGTGGTCGACATGGAGTCCGATGTGGAGCGAGTACAGCAGCACTACGCCACGTCGTTCAGCGACCAGGACAGCAACAAGCACGACTTTGCGCACAGGCTGCTGCTTGATGGATACTTCGTCCTCTCTCATTTCCTAGAAAGGACTGAAGCAGGCTGGCGCATGAGACAGGCATTATCCGATTACTACAATGGCGATATCATCTTCCTGTTGGAAAACCAGGTACCTTTCTTCATGTTGGAAAAAATTTACAGGCTGTTGAATAATGGAACTGCTGATGAATCCAACAATACACAAAATGACCAATTTGTTCTTCAAAACATCGCTGGGAAGGTCAAAACCTTGATCCAGAAAAGACACTATGTTCACAGGTCGGTGAACTTTAATAATGTGAGTGCTGGCCAGTATCCTAGCCACCTTGTGCATCTACTTTACATGTACTTCCGTCCTGTTATAGTCGATGTACCATGGGATATAGAGCGAGGAGCCATTCCGTTATCTGATCAAAATGATGGCTCCGACCAAAACACTGGAGATGAGGGCACCGATGTGCTCCACCTAGCTCGTTGGCGTTCCGCGGTGTACTACCATGCCGCTGGCGTGAGGCTTGCTGTGCGCAAGCTCGACGGCAGAAATGCGCGTTCTATCCTAGATGTCGAGCTTAGAAACGGCACGCTTCAGATCCCTTTGTTAGTGATTGATGGCAGGACGTTCACCATGCTTGGCAACATGACGGCGCTGGAGCAACACTACCCCGATATCGGCAGCCACATGGCGATCTACTGTTCCTTTATGGCACACCTGGCAAACACTGAAGAGGACGTTAGGCTTCTCTCGAGCAAGGGGATCCTTGTTAACCACCTAAGCAATGACAGAGCTGTCGCGGACGGCTTTGCTGCTATCTGCAAGGGTGTGATCATCAACTTGGAGAATCCAAGGTACAATTACATGAGGTCGATTATGGAGGACCTCGAGAAGCTCTGCCAAAGTTCATGGAGAAAGTCCATGGCATGGCTGCGGCACAGCAAGTGCAATAACACTTTAAAGACTATAGGGGTCGGAGTGGCGATCCTTGTCTCAGTATGTACACTGGAGCAATCGATATTTGCTGCCTTGACCTATTTCCTGAAGAACAACTAGTTACACGTTAGCCTGCAGGAGGAATGCAAATTCTCTAAAGCCAAGTGGACGGAGAAGAGAGAGAGTCAACCAGCATTCAGTTTGTTTGAGTGTTGCCTTTAATTTCTTTTCAGTGTTGTTGTATGGGAATAATAAGTGTATGTTCCGATTTCCGATTCACTATCATGAATAAACCATTTACTGTTTTTTATGTCAAATAAATTCTGAAAAGTTCCATTTTACACACCCCACCCCAAACACAGCTTCCAGTTTCCACTTCTTAGTCCCCTATTCGTTTTTTTTTGGTGGTTTGCCTGGTTTGGTGATGTCATATCCAAAATTTTGCCCCAGATTTAAAAACATGAAATTCAAATTTTTTTTCTAATAAACACTCTCACCGCTAAATAAATTTTTAATAAAAACTTCTCAACTTAAAATTTTTCTAACCAAACCCTGACATTTTCTCTTCTGCTTCTCATATTTTCTTTTCTTTCTAATTTCAAAGGACAAAATCCTCACTTAATCAAAACATAGCTAAATTGGAAATTTCATAAAATATTAAAATTTGGAAGTGTGACGAGTGGTTGACCCTTTTTATTTAATCTTCCTTGTCGTTTGTTTCCTCATGTTCCATTCAAGTTTTGAATCCATCCAATTCCTTAAATTCTAAATCCGTTCAACTCGTTTGAACCATATTTGATTTTTCAAATTAATTTACTCCTTTCAACAACTACATGTTTATCTGAATTTTATAGAATAAAATCGATTTCAAATTTTGAGATGAACCCAAAAGGAAAATTTATGTTGTAGAGCACCTGCTGTAGGTTCATTCTACAAAATTTCAATCCAATTCAAATTTTTTCCTTTTGTTGAGATAATTGCACGGTAGGCAATGTGGTGCACGTACACGGATCCTTATTTATGTTCCAATTGCGGTAAAGGTTCCACTAAGTATCGCTTTCTACTTTTGTTAACCTTTTGCAGAAAGCTAGGTATTCACCTCGCCTTCCTATTCTTTCCCTTATTCCCCCATCCTTGTGCCCTTCCTCACTCCTTTTTCTCCCCGTAATCGAGATAACAAAGTAAAGTGCACCAGCTGTTGGTGTGTGGGGGGAGTACTTGCTCCCCTTGGTCCATATAATGGGAAGCGTGAGGCTTCGAGACGGTTCGTGGTGAAGTGCTTGGTGAAGTCTGGAAGTCGGCTCCACTCTTGCGTTCTTCCTCACATCTTCCGTGTAACAGGCGCATCGGACTATGGCTACGTACGTGGTTTTTATGCTCTGCTTTAATTACTACAGCAAATATGCATGCAGGTGACTAGCTAGAAAGTTGAAACATTTGCTGATACGTGCCCCTGCCATTGCTTATCGCAGGTCATCAAGGGGGGAATCCTCGTCAACTCCCAGACAGGAAATAAACATGGCGGTTCCCGTGCCAAGCATACCGCAGAAAATCTGTCGGGTCAACGCTGCTATCCGTGCAGCGAACCCAGGAGAATACACACCACAGAGAGTAAGCATTGGTGCGTTGCACCCGGAGACATCTGACTGGATGAAGAAAGAGAAGAAGACTCGGCTCGACAACGCCCTTTCCATCCCCGACCACGAACAAGCTGATGAAAAATACCATGCTTTGCTGACGGGCATGGCGTCCAACATGGAGAAGGCACAGCAGTACTACATCATGCCGTTCAGAGACGACAGCAACAAGCAAGAATTTGCTAACAACCTGCTGCTCGATGGATACTTCGTCCTCTCTCATTTCCTGGAAAGGACTGAAGCAGGCTGGTGCACGAGACAGGTACTATCAGATACATACAATTCCGATGTCATCTTCCTGTTCGAAAACCAGGTACCTTTCTTCATCTTGGAAGAAATATACAGGCTGCTGAATAAGGAAACTGCTGAACCCAGTGGCGGAGCCAGCTCCGCTGGGAAGGGGGGGTCCGTCTCTGTTCCTCCTTCATTTTCCTCCTCTTCTCATCCCTCTCCCCTTCAGTCTCCATCGGAGAACGGGGAGGCTGGAGCCCCCCCTGCCCCCCCGCTGCCTAAACCCGACAATAAAAAAGCTGATTCATTTGTTCTTGATGAAATTGCGAAGCACATCAAAACCTTGATCAAAAAATATGTTCACGAGTCGGTGAATAAGGTGGGTGCTGACCAGCCACAACCTTGCCACCTTGTGCATCTACTCCACATGTACTTCCGGCCTGTTATGGGTGGCGCGGCCCATGTACAAGCGGATATAGAGCGAAACACCATTCCGTTACCTCATCAAAATGATGGCTCCGGCAACGACGTGGAAGTCAAAGCTCTTTGCCGTTCTGCGGCGCACTACCACAACGCTGGCGTGACGCTTGCTAGGCGCAAGCTTGACGGCATAAATGCTTGTTCAATCCTAGACGTCAAGCTCAGCAACGGCACGCTTCAGATCCCTCGGTTGGAGATTGACAACAGGACGTTCATGATGCTTCGCAACATGGTGGCGCTGGAGCAGCACTGCCACGGCATGGGCAGCCACGTCACGATTTACTGCTACTTTATGTCACACCTGGCGAACACTGAAGAGGACGTCAGGCTCCTCGAAGGAATGGATATCCTTTTTAGCCACATAAGCAATAAGGGAGCTGTCGCCGACAGCTTTGCCAACATCTGCACGGGCGTCATGATCAACTTGGAGGATCCAATTTACAATTACATGAAGTCGATTATGGTGGACCTCGAGAAGCTCTGCAAGAGACCATGGGGAAAGTCCAAGGCGTGGCTGCGGCAGCACAAGTGTGACAACCGTATAAAGACAATAATATCTGTAGTGGCGATCATTGTCACAATATGTACACTGGAGCAATCGGTATTTGCTGCCTTGAGCTATTTCCTGAAGAAGTAGTAGCCTACACTTGTTAGCCGATAGGAGAAGGCAAAGACTCAAGTGGACGGAGACGAGAGATAGTCAACCAGCTTGCGTTTGTCTGACTGTTGCCTTTAATTTCTTTGCAATGTTATTGTATGGTAATAATAAATGTACTTTGGGATTTCCGATTCAATGTAACGAATTAACCATTTATGGTTTTTATGTCAAATTAATTCTGAAAAGTTCCATTTTACACCCCCACCCCAAACACAGCTTCCGGTTTCCACTTCTTAATTAGTCCCCAATCCCCTTCTTTTGTTTTTTTGTTTACTTGGTTCGGTGAAACAGTAGCGATATTCTCGTTTGGCTCATAGTTTTTGCCATGCTGGACATGTTGGAATTATTGGGCCTAGCCCATCTAATTTTGAAATAATTCCAACAAAATCTCAAGGTCCCATTGGCAACTACTGGAACTGTAAAGTTTAATCCCACATTGCCAGTGGAGGTGCAGGATAAGTTCGATGTGCCACACTCACTTGCAAGTGAGGGAAGAGGAAGGATAACACATGCGCGCGCTCACTTGCCTTGCTGAGGCTGGGCCAGGCCAACTATATATACGTACCACGTGAACTCATTCGGTATTTATGGGTCAAGCCTCTAGTTCATTTTATTCAACTAACAGTCTAAGGTGAAGGGAGGAGTTAGTTCATTTTAAAGTTTTAGGCTGACCCACTGACAAAAAAAAAAAAAAAAGAAACTTGCATACGTTTTAGAAGCAAGAAATCAAGTTTGTTGGTTTTGGATTCGAAAATTTTGGAGAAACCAGGCTTGAAAAGAAAGAGTTTGAAACTGAAGTTCAATATTTGAATTTGATTTCAAATGTAAAAATAAAATTTCAGACATTTCAAAAGTAAGGTTTTCAAATGTGAGAAACCAAGTTCTTCCTTGAAAATGGTCGCAAATGGTTAATTTACAAAAATTTAATGAAGTTTCATTCTGTGACATCCCAAATTTTAGCCAAAAATTTAAAAATTTGAAACCAGAAATTTTCTAACAAAACGCTGAAATTTTTTTCTCTCTCTCTTCTTTCATTCCAAAGATAAAATCTCATTTAAATTTAAACCATCTAAATTGAAAATTTTAAAACATTAAAATTTGTATGTGTGATCAAGTGCTTGAATTTCTTCTTTTATTTGTTTGGATTTTATTCTCCGAATTTAGTTGAATTCTTTTGAATTCAAATCCAACCATTTAAATCTCAGAAATATTCAAATTTCATCTTCCTACTGGGCCCCAATCCCTTCCCTCCTCTCCTTTCCTTCCCTGTTTCTCCCGAGCAGGCCGCTTCTCCCCTTGCTTTCTCGAGTGCCCAACACCTTGGCCCAGTCCGCACCACTTGCACTACCACAAAAAGACTCATTAAAGACGATCATTTTCCTATATTAAAGACAGAGGATAACAGCTGTCACTAAATTTATGCCACTCATGTGAAGTCACTAGAGACGGGCAAATAGCCGTCTTTGATATTACTCATTAGTAATGAGGCCAAACACCCGTCTCTGATGTGAAGTTATTAGAGACGCGGTTTCAAAAACTTGTCTCTGATATGAAGTCATTAGAGACGCAGTTCTAAATGCTTGTCTTTGATGTGAAATCATTAGAGATGCGGTTCTAAATGCCCATCTCTGATGCGGAGTGATTAAAGATGCGGTTCCAAATGCCCGTCTCTGATGTACAATAGTTGAACTCTTAAAACTATTCAGAATTTTGGTTCACACACTTGAGCTTACTCCACTGAAGACATGCTATGACCTACTCTAAATATATTTAGAACTTCGGTTCACACACTTGAGAAGATGCTCCTGCAGATTGTTCACACACTTGAGCTTGCACAACATAAATCCTTGCTGGTTTGGTTCTATAAACAACCAATGCCTGCTCTACAAAAGTTCGAACCAGAACATCAGTTGAAGTTCGACACAAACAAGAAAATATTTAGATTGAGCTAAGGTTGATAACCTGAAGAGCTTAACAATAGGATAAGACTACTGTGCAGAAAAATGCAAAAAGCTCCCTTAGCGCTGATACCTAAAAATGACCGTACATGAAATAAATTGCTGCCTAGGCATTGTAACACATATATGACAGTTGTTTGGATGTAGTTCTGAGTATTTTTTGGCAGTACTGAGTACAAACCAGAAATCAAACAGTAATCATACACTGTAGTCTAGCTTGGCATCCCCATAAGAATCAGGAAGAAAAAAAAAAAAGAACTCTTGGAAGACCTGATTTTAGAAACGCAAAGGATTGTTAGCAAAAACCAAACTGATTATACATTTTTGTATGTTACTAGAAAGATATTTTCAACAAATGCTTCAGAGCACATTTGCAGAGCATGTTTTTAGATAGCAACACATCGTTCGTTCCTGATATAAACCAACAAGTAACTCAACCAGGCAGACTAGAAGTCATTACCAAGCTGCCAGATTAGCCAAACTGAACTTGACAGTGCTTGGGAGTCATAACAAGAGTAAATTTTAGTACAAAGGAATATAACCTGCAAAGAAAGCGTGAAACTACTTTTAGTACAAAGGAATATAACTTGGCAAAGAAATGCATTTCTCAAGCTTTTGAAACACAATGTTCTGTTTTGATAAGAGGCTGTCAAAATCCAAAAATCACAAGATCGAAAAATAAAGAAACAGATTTCCTTTTTCATGGATTCAGAAATGAGCAAGGTTTACATTTAACTAAATCATGTGAAAGCAATGCTCCATGTCACCAGGATAATAAGAAACAGATGACACATAAAGATAAAGATAATAAAACTTTCTCTTCATTCTTATGACAACATTCTAGATAAAGAAAATATTAAAATAACTAACGTCAAACAATTGCCATGTCCGAAGTCTGTACACTGGTAAATAAATAAACTGTTTTTCTTTACAAATAAATATTGTTCTTCAAGTACCTTTTGGCTTCCTCCTTCGATCCCCAGTACTAAATTCTGCCATTCTATACTCACAATGAACCTGCACGCTGATTTATCAGGAAGGTCCTAAATGGAAGATCTTTGACTCAATGACATTTTGACTAATGAAAATTTACCAGGGCCTTCTTTGCTGTTTACAAGCTGACCTTTATTCTAGACCTGAATAAACATAATCAAGGGTAGAAGTTTCTATTGGTAAAAAAGGGTTGGATGCAGAGTAAAACCAATCCCTGATGATGGGTGTATGTAGCGCCATTTCATCTGAATCATATGCCATACACAGCGGCAAGCATTACTGGAGAACATAGTTACCAATAGCTTTTATATGAATACAAATATATAAGCAGGTGGCTACTGGCCACATTATTCATCAGAATTTAGACTAGGCGCGGCTAGGAACCTGAAAATCATTTCCTCGAACAGGTTGCGCGCGAGGCCGGGTTTACCGATCTTCCCCGGCGCCTTGAGCAATGCGTTGTAGACAAATATGTTGAGCTTGAGGCCGACATTCTGCATCTCCTTCAAGACGACCTGGATTCCGTCGTAATCCCCAGCCTCACTGAACACCGGAGTCAAGCATGTCGAGGGCGAGGCGCACGGTGTGCGGCCTCTAGCACGCCGCGCTGAGGAACTTGTGGGCGACGTTAGGCTTGGGCTTGGAGGGGTTGACCCAGGTGGATCCGGCGCGGGGCGATCGGCGGCGGGCGTGGGCTTCCCGTGAAGGAGCGTGCGGGAGAGGGGTTCGATCTGCTTGGAGAGGGAGGACAAGGAGGTGGGGTAGGGTGCTGCTTGCTAGCTTTGGTGCTCAATGAAGGCGTGGCAGGCAAGGATATCGCTGAGGGCAGCGGCGCAAGAGGAGGTCGGAGGAGAGCGTGGCGGCTGGCGGTGGTGCGGAGAGGGAGAGGAGAGGGATGTGGTGTCGCGGGGGTCAGCTAGGGTTGAGGAAAGAGGAATAATGCATTGTACATGGGCCCCATGGTTTATTCTACAGAACGGTTGCCGCACCCAGCCATATCGGAGACGGGCGTGAGAACCCCGTCTCTGATGTCCATGCAGTAGAGACCGGCGTGAGGTCCTATCTCTGATGTCCGTTAAGTCTCCGTATCGAATGTCTTAACATTAATGATAACTGTAAAATCTTTAACTCTGATGTGCTAACATCAACAATAACTATAAAATTTTCGTCTTTAATATACCCACATCAATGACGACTATAAAATCTCCATCTTTGATATGCTATCAGCGATGACTTTTATGTGGTGTCACTTGTGACAGTGTTTCATTTGTGCGGATATGTGGTAGTGTTGTCTTCCTCTTCCAGCTTCCATGCTCGCTAGCCAAGCAGTGCGCCACCGGCTTGCCACGCTGCCCTGCTGTTTTACCGTGGTAAAAAACGGCTAGCACCACCTTACTCCCGACAAAACCTGCCACACCGCCGTGCTCCTTGACCGGAATTACTCCTCTGTTACCAAAGTTGCAGCACCGCCTCTCCCGCACCACGCCGCGCCAGCTCGCTGTCTGCCACCATCGCAACTCTTGACCCCGCAACCCATGCGAGCACCGCCGTGTGCCCCTCTTCTGCACTGGCACACTCGCTTGTCTGCAGCGTGCCCTCCGAGCCGATGTCGGCACCCCGACAGCTTTTGCCACCACAAATCTTGACCGCCGCTCGCCGTCGCTTGTATGTCTTCTCTCCATCCCACCGCCTCTCCCCAGTTGTAAATAGACGGGCAATACTTCCCCGGAGCTCCTCGCTAGAACTACTGCTCCAATTTCAGTAAAACCGCGAGATTGTACTCTTTCCCCAATCCTTGCGCCGCCGCAATCCACTGTCTCTGGCACATTTTCCCCCCCTTTTCCCTGCGTCTGGAGCTCACCCGCGACCCCTCTTTCGGTTCCCGGTCGCAGCGGTTTGAACCTGCTGTCGCCACACTCCCAGCACCGAACACCGCTTCCGCTGCTCACACTCTCCCGTCGCGAGCCTGCCTTAGGCCACCCTCGCACCTGAGCGCCCATCTAGGTGAGGTACCTGCGACCTGTCTCTGTTTTGATCCAAGCCTCGCCGAGTTTTAAGCCCCGTAGCGCGATTGCACATCTCTGGCGAGGAGCCGGCAATGGCGCCGCCGTGCCCCTGCCTCCAGCCGCCGTCGTGGCCACCGACCCTTCTAGCCGTTCGATCCACCATCAACGTCCCAGATTATAAGATGTACACCTTTTCAATTTAATCAGATCTGAACCATCCAAATCAAAATCCACGGCTCAGATCGATCCAACGTGCCACTTTGTTTTATTAAAATCCTAGCCACTCTTCTCCGATCCAGCGGTCTATATTCATCCGGTCCACTGTGAGCCCGTGGACTAAGACCTCTTCCCTGGTCCATCGGTCCATGGACCCTTTCCATGAAATTCTATACGAAAAGAATTCCCGTAAATTCCAGAAAATATCCCTCTTGCAGCCAAGCCCCTCTAGTTCTGTAAATTGTGATCCATTCCTAATATCTTAGAGAAACAGCCCCAGGATTTACTATAATAATTATGATTTAGTCCAAACAATATTATATCACCCCCTGAGCTATCCCATATTTATCTGTAGGTTCCTGATCAGTCAGACAAATCACAGATAGGCCCCTAACGACTTTTACTAATACAACTAGGTCCCTAGAACTCCCCGGCACCTTTGAATGACAATATCTTTTCATCCGTAAACTCGATTTCAGTGATTCTTACACTCACGCGCTCATCTCAATGTGAACCATCTTTTGAAATCATTCTCCAGTCCTAAATCCCTCACACACACACACTCCCAAATTTCAATTAGAACTCGTAGCTCTTGATAAGTACCTCCCAACTTCCGATAATCGGTACCAAATCAATCACCTGCTCCATCTCCATTTAAAATCTAGCGATCACCCCACAAACAAGGATCCAAATCCCAATTTCATCCCATCATGCTATCCTCCTTTTCGTCATTTGAGTTTTAGTGGAGTTTATTTGTTTTATTGCTTCTAGTTCTTTATTGATTTATTTTGGCTCGTTATTTTTGTCATTATCTTTAATTAATGTAATTCATAAAGTCATATAAATATAGATTAATAACATGATTAGTGTGCATCTCACCTTATTTTAGCTTGCATTATTACATGTGCCACATGATACTTTTAGTGTTAGAACTATAAAAGTAAAATCAAGTAATTAGTTATTAATTATTAGGCAACAACTGCATACTAGGATATTAAGTAATTAATCTCTAGTCACCACATATTCATCTATTTAGTTATAAACTAAATAAGTATACCATAAAATGCATCTAATAATTAATCGCCAACAATAGTGCCAAGTAGGATTACACATAAATGACGCAAAAGATAATATGTCACATATTAGGAGCGTCCTTAGCACATGCTCTATGGGAGTGTAGATTCTCATAGTACATAGTGATTTAGACGCTCGGTAGTACGTGCATCCACTTCGCCTACCATTGCAATCACTTAAATACGAAGTAGACATGACTTAGGAATGAGCCCATCAGTTAATCGGTAGTTTTTAATAAATACTACTATGTTATGCATAAAATGACACATTGTGTACCTAGTACACTGTTGACACCCCCTTACATGAGTTCGTACTTATATAAGGACCTTAGTGTCACAGGTACACACACAAGTACACACAGCTCACGCTTATATCCGCATGAGCACTAGTAGTTGTATCCAAATAAATCTAGATTTCAATAACTAACGCAGAGCAAACAATACTAAGGTGCACATAAAATAATGAACCCTGCAATAAGGTAGTCACCAAATCATGCATGAATTGCCTTTGGTTTTCCTCGTGGAGTTAATCAGCTCTTATTCATAGTTTATTGGATTTATTGTTTCTCCTTGAGCTTTTATTCCTTTTACGGCAGTTTTATTAGGTGAATTGTATCGTGTAGACAATGCTGAATTCTAGAAAGAGTCGGACTCCAAGAGGAGTCAGAAGGACTCACATACGAGGAAAAGCCTGAAGACTTCAGCTTCAAGTCAACGATTCAAGACTTGAATTTGAAGATTAAGTGTTTTCAGGCAAGCTCTAACTCTTTGACCATATTTCACCTATGTTTTTGCAATTGCTCCTATAGTACCTGTTAATACTGCTTTGCATGTTATCTTGATTGAAAACATTGTGTTAGTTATAATTCTACTTGATTTAGTAATATATTGATACTAATGTCAGTTACTAGACATTGATATTGGTGGCCTTGTTTGACCCGTTGATTGACGCTACCTTGTTAACTATAGAAATTTCATTATTAAACTCTTTTAATGAATAGAAAGTTGCCTTGATATTAGAATGCTTAGGAACCCTTGATGCTATGCATCACCGCACTATACACCAACCTTTTATAAAATGTTTTAAAGTGTGTTTGGTGGTGAGAGTAAAACAAAATGGGCTGGGTGATGATGCAATAGGTGTTAGGTGGAGAAGGATAATTTCTGGTTGGAGGGTGAGGCTTGTTATGGTGATTGGTGATATTTGTTAAACTTCGGTCTAAGTCCACCTGCCGTGGACAAGCGCTCGCCCTAGCCGCATAAGGGCCGGTTGTTTGGACCTCAACATAGTAATTTTGTGAAACCACAGAACCTGTATGGGTAGGACTTACCTTAACTTATTTGCATCTATTGTATGCTCCACTTGGTGGCCAGTAGGGCACGGGGGACCAGGGGTGGAAACTCGAGTAGAATTGTACCCGAGTTATTTGACTCAGAGGAAAATGAAGTACCTAGGCTCAGCATATCACGAGTACTTGTGTTATAGCCCTTGTTTGCTTCTCGAGGTGGATGTATGGGGGGTGGGTGGATAAGGTGAGACTAGCATTATGTGACTCTGTCGAGCAAGAGGAGCATAGCTTATGGGTACAATGTACAACCTCTGCAAAGTGTAAAATTCTTTCGAAATAGCCGTTGTCACGGTATTAGCACACTATTGTCTGCGCTCACAATGATTAGTCTCTCATACCTCTTTGATGTGTGAGTGGGTGTAGTTGCTCGTGTTTTGAAAAGTATTTGGATCAAATATTGGAGGTCATTCTAGTTAAAACTTGGAAACTAGTGAGAAAGATTTATTCTCCCCCAGCTCCACCACTAAAATAATGATAAGCAAAGTTTTGATCTCTCTTGTTTAAAATCTTCTGTGGTGAACCATGCAGGAAACTAGATTTTTGCAAAGAAACCCCTGTGCCCTGTTCTTGATATAGCCAAATATGCATCTATACTTTATACCCCTGCTTAGTACTAGAGCTTTTTGAGTAACTTATGTACTCGCTCGTTTACATTCGTGGTTTTAGTCAGAGGAAGATTCATAGAAGACGACGACGTGCTGGGTTTTCTTTCTACCAACCAAGTTGCTTGCGGAATTGGGTCTTTGTTTCCACTATCTGCTTCACCTCTAGCTGCTAAACAATCGTGGGTGCTTTAATCCTCACTGTATTGCCGCTGAAAGTCAGGTACCAGGTATACTATCTTACTCGAAATATGCTTTTGATTATCATTCTGTTGTAATTATACGTATCAACTACTGATCGAGGGACTGATACCAGATGCAGTGTATCTCAAATAAATTGTCACCACTTAATGATTATGTATTTTCAAAATTTTACAGAATAAATTCTGTTTAGAATTTGCACTTGAACCCAAAACAAAAGTTGTTCATTATGAAAAATGCAATCTCCCTGCAATTTTCAAATTGTTGTGAGTTCGGGAAGTAATTTTTTTTTCTATTGGAACATGGCTGTCTGGAATTCAGAGAGGAAGTCCTGGAAAAAGAAAAATCCAGAGGGCCTCGCCCGTTAGCCTCCTTTCTCTCCTTCTCCTTCCACCTCGAGCCAGTACGCCCCCTGTCGTGGACGCCATGCAGGCCGGCCACACAGCCCGTACCAAGATGAACTCGCCACGTTCCCTTCCCCGTGTCCAGCCACCATTTGATCACCCTCATTCATCTTGCTCTCCCTCACTCTTTCTCGCCTCTCTTACTCACCTCTCCCACCCGGCCGCATCCATAGCCACTTCCTGCTCATCTTCCTCGTCGAGCGGCTGCACCGCCGCATCCCCAAGCCGGCAGCCACTGCACCCTCTCCTCCATCCTTGGGGCAAGGAGCTCGTATTCGAGTTTTCCTGAAAACTCCGGTTTTGAAGCCACCGGCCAAATCTCAGCCAAATCCGAAGCCTTTCCAGTGGAAATTCTTCTTTTCCTCTCGAGATTATGTAGTTCACTTCCTGGCCCAACTCCATGGTCAAGAGATCAATCAAATTTTGGATGGTTGTGCAGGGAATTGAGATTCTTTGGCCGCCGTCCGCTGGAACCGCCCCCCTCGATGACCCCCTCATGGCCTTCCCCAATGCCAACAGCTACCATTGAAGCCTTCCTCGAAGCTCAATCAAGCTATAGGAAGAAGCCGGGTTGGATTTCCTCATCGGGAGCGCCACCTACTCCCTGCCGAATACCGCTCGCTGCCCCTTACCGCCGGCATTGCTCAGGTGGGTAACCCAGCCCAACAAGCACCTCGACAAGTTCCTCATCTCCCGTAGATCGTTCTAGCACTAGGACCCTTGGGCTCGGCCACCGGGAGCCGAAAGCTGGCGAGCCGCCGTCACCGTTGGCCCGCCGGCACCGTGGCCAATGGACACTCTACCCAGGATCCTTTGTGGCCAAGGCCGGATCACGTGTTGCAGTCTGTTGACCATTATTTGGCGCCCTGGGAAGGCGGATGTTTATTTATTTTTTGAATTTGTTTATTAGTTGAGCAAAAATTTGTTAAGTTTGGTAAAATTCACAGTAAATGCATACAAACTCATAAAAATACAAATAATATACCCTTGGAATGCTTGTGACTTGAAGAATAATTTAGAACTATAAAATTTTCATTTTCTACATTAACAAAATCCTACCAATTAAGTAAATTGCAAACAAAATTAGTGCATATCTCTAATCTCATGCATAAATCAAATGTAAAAAAGTTTATATTTACTTTATATTGCGTGATTTGTGTTATCATAAAAATATTCAGATTGAATATCTTTGAAATGTCACTTATAAATGATTTTTCTCTTGTGTTCAATATTTAATTCATTATAAATATATTTGATTTCAATAGTTCTTGAAAGTTGGTCAAAATTTTGTTTACAACATCCTTGAATTTATGAACACACTTAAATACCTATTTATGTCTTCCATAATCATATTACATGAATTTATAATTGGTTTTCTCATTTTAACTAATTAAGGTCTTTTAGAAAATTATTTTCTTTTTTGCTAATGAACACCCTTTTTCATATAATATAGTAGCACTTTAATTTAATAAAATACTTTTGAATGAAATCGTTCTCATAATGATCCTTGTCATATGATTTCATGGGCACGTTATTGCATGTGATATTGATTGAAAAGCGTTGAAGTACAAAATGCATATACTTAATTACTTTTGGATATCATTTCATGTATTTAAGAAATGACATTGAAGGCAAGCTAGTTGATCTTGTTGCTGAAGATCCGTCTGTGGGTGCTAATATCTCGTGATTGTGCTAACAACCATCAGGATCAAGGCAAGCCCCGGAGCATTCACTTTTTACGAGTTTTGATTTACTCACTAAAAGGATGCTATTTCATGTGCTGTGCATTTCGGTTTTAGGAGTTGTATTAAAACTTAGATTGCATGCTAAGTACCTTCCCCAGGTTATGTGTCTTCGGTATAGATATCTCAATGTAGAGCTCTGCTTAGAGTCTTAGACTATGATAGAAGTTAAGTGAATATCATCCTTTGTGGAAAAAAAGAAGAAATGTAAAATTAGGTGAGACCAGAGGATGAGAGAACTATCCTTAATTAATCTGTTAGCCTCGCTGCGAAGTGCGGCAATATGGCTTTTCTGTTTCAGCTGCCTTCATCGCATGCCTGACCATGCCGACGCCGGTGACCACTAGCCGTTGCGCTGCCCTGCCGGTCCCTCTCAGGTCCCATGCCAACAGACCCAGCCTTGTGCTGCGCCCGCACGCTGCCTCGTCCCTGGCGACCACAGCCTCACTCCACGGCCGCATTCTGCCCTGCTGTGCCCCGTGTGGCTGCTCGGTCATCAATTCATGCTGTGGAGCCACAGATGAAGGTCATCGGCGCGGGTCTCCGCCGTCCATTCCATGGCGTGCGGCTCTGGCTGTTGGGCTGCGGTTTGGATCCTTCGACACCGCCGAGGAGGCTGCCGCCATGTACGACAACGGCGTGCTCCATCAACTTCCCCTGCCCCCTTGCTGAGGAGGCTTATGCGTGGTCCCCTATCTGCATTTGCATCAAACAGAGCTGCACCAAGTTGCCCCCATCCTCTGCCCTTGTATCGAAGAGCTGCACCAAGTTGCCCCCATCCTCTGCCCATCCCTGGTGCTCCGTTCGGCCACCAAAATCAGCAGCATAGGCATCCAATTAGTGTTTCCCCTATACAGCTCCAACATCCCGTCCTTCTTCTCCATTCCCTTTATCATCCTGATATCTGAGCACCCTGCACCAAGTTGCCTCCAAACCTCCCTCTCCCATTCATGCTGGTCATACAAAATATTGATACTTCACCTGGCGCTCGGATATGCGTAGGATATGTATCCTGTACGGATATGTATCGGATACATGTTGTATAGGTATCCAATAAGTATCCAAAAAAATTAAAAATAAAAAAATCAGTATTGGGCTACCATGGCCCATTACCTGATACATTTTGGTCCAGCCCACTGAGGGAGCAGTGGCACCGGGAGCAGGCAAGGTCGGCGAGAGCTGGAGGGCGGAACCGAGAATGTAGGGGCGGTGGGGAGGAGGATCGTCGTGGGAGAGGGGGGAGAGAGGGGCGAACGGCAGTGGCGCTGCTGGCGGTGGGGTGGATTTCTATCAAGGTGGATGCGAGGGGCTATTGGTATTTGTTACATCACAGATAATTCAGGAAGCGCATGGAATACCGTTGTTGCATTTCCTTTAGAGTATTCTAAGGTTATCGAACACGAGGAGTGTGTGCACTATCTTCTAACTTACTTTCGTTCAGGGACAACAAGAACTAGGTAGGCTGGGATAGAGAGGGATTCTCAAGATGACTAAGTCTGGGACAAGGTGAAGTTGATTCCTAGCGCATTACTTCGGGCACCGGTTTCCTCCTGAATCCACAGGCTGTTCCGGCTTCCAGCACTACCACATACCCAAACGTGGAGTATTACAAAGAACGGACAAGGCTGCACCACCTACCGCTTACCTCTACAACCCGTGGAATACGCAATAAACAAAGGTAACCACTATCCTAGACACCACGTCTCTAAAGTAGGCTACTACTTTAATCCCACCACTAGTATTAAAGGACTGAGGTACTCTAAGCAATGTAGAGCGATGAACCCATATGCAGTAAGAACTTGATCTTATTAAATAAGCAGACTATATGAACATGTGAAGAATCACAAACACTTATCTGATTCAAGAAGAATTTGTAGAGGTACAAGCTTGAAGGTGGTGTCGACAGGTCCAACACTCTTGCCAGCACCCCTCAGGAGCAGTACAGAAGTACAGGGTTGGAGAAGACATGGACAGGCCCACCTGTCCTCCGCACGATACTCAGAGACACTCATCGGGGTACAAGCGTAGACAAGATGCCGACAAAGCTGGCACTTCTCCTTGATACCTCTCACTCTCTTTCTATCTTCTAAACACTAAAAATAAGTGCTAATACCTTTGGAATGGATATCTTTGCCTTCTTGTGGTATGTCTTAAAGTGGGGGGAGTTGCCCTACTTTTATAGCCAGCCAAAGGCGGTTCCTGAAGGGAATATTCGCCGGCATACACGCGGGAGTGACTTGGTGGCGTGTCACGATTCAGTCGATCAAAACTCGGCGCGAAAGGCCCGACCTAGGTCGGCCGATTGGCTGTTGGGCCAAATCACAGAATAAGGGTCCTGTGGGCCAAAGAACTTTGCGAAAGGCATCTGAAAAGGGTCGGCCAACCTGTGATCTGGTCGGTTCAGCCCGATCTTTGTTTTGGTGGCTCTTTGGTGGGCCCTGGGTCCTGTACAATGGGTAAATAATCATTTTGAGCACGTTTACTCCCCTTTGTGAGCCTAAGAATCCGTGTTCTTGCGCCCTGCTTTGCTGAAAGTGTGTTACTTCCCTTAGTTGCTTGTGCTTTTCCTCAATTCTGACTATAAATCACCTACACACATAAGTTCACCGACATTTGTGGAAATAGTTAGCAATAGAGTCCTACCACTATGTTGGTTGTCACTTGGATATCCCTTACGCAGGGATTTGATGGTCAAATATGTCATACCCCATTTCTGGGATATCTCGTGAATACCGTACCAATCCCTGGATCAGTAGTTGGTACGCACAAACATCGTGGATACACAGCTCATACAAGTAATATTACATATATTGTCTCAAATAGAGTCTTACATCCAAGACTTAGGCTACAAGCCAGCGAGGTGCGTCAGCCATCCTCGCACAATCATTACATAAAAGGAAAAAAGTGAGAAGCAAAAACCACACGCAAACTTGTGCAATGGATGCTCCTACTCATCGCCATCGAGGCCGGCTCTATCTTCTCCATCTGAGCGACAAAGCAAGGGTGAGTACAAGAGTACTCAGCAAGCTCTAACTCCGCACTTAGCTGTATTCATGCTTATAGGGTGATCAAGGAGAGGCTAGGGTTTTTCTTTTCAGCGGAAGGCCGGTTTTATGCAGGCTTTTCTACAGAGGGGTTTTCGAAACAGGGATGGAAGTGTTCTTGACTCTACCAGTATTTTAGTGAGTGGACCTGGGGGAGTAGTCTTCATTCTCGAAAGTTCTCAAATTTTAACTGGTTGGGCCTCCACTATCCCAGCCAGATACTTTTCAAAACACGGGTAGTTACGCCCACTCACACTGTCAAGGATGATGGTCAAGACCAATCATTGTGAGCCCAAGCTGTAGCGTGTCAATACCGTGACAACGGTCATTCCGAATGGATTATACACTCTGCAGACGTTGTACACTGTACCCACAGGCTATGCTCCTTTTGATCAACAGAGTCGCATAATGTTCACCCCAACACACACCAAGGTGCCCACAAAGTCCGTCTCAAGATACTAACAAGGGTTATCCCACAGGGGTTTTGCCTGCCCCCGATGACACGATAGCGCATTCCTGTAGCCAGACCATGGGTTTAGGTCATCCACGTCTACTCCTTAGGACCCCACAAAGATCACATAGACGAGTAATTATGAAAAACCAGGGGGCTATACCTGTGGGCAATACAATCCCATGGCGTGGGCTATTGTTGTAATCGAAGACCGGACCGTGAGTATCTCACGTCTGCTCCTGCGACTTGTATACCAACCGACCGCCTTAGAGGACAAGGTGGACGACCAAGGGGGTGGAGTGAGTCCCGCTCAGACAGGTTCTGTGGTTGCACGAAATCACTACGTTGAGGTCCAATGAACCGGTCTTTATGCAGCAGGGGCGACGCTCATCCACGGCAGGTGGACCAGTCCGAAGCCTATACACAACACACAACTCTAGGAGCCCGCCCCACGACCAGAAAATATTATCCCTTCCCATCACCTAGCACCAGTTGCACTAACACCCACCCCACTTTATTTGACGCACTCCTCCAAACTCATATAACGCGTTTAATAAATGATGGTTATGAGTGTAGTAGGATGAAGCATGGCTTTACGTGAGTGTCCCTAAGCATTCTAGTTCAAGGCAATTAACCGTACATTAAAGTATTAATGAGGGCATCCTACGGCTAACAAGGTTCGAGTTACAATCCGGTAGCAAGGCAGTATTTTGTACTTATGAAGAGCTAGTTACTGACATAAGTATAAATACAAGTATAGCAAGTAGGTCTGTAACTACACAATATTTTGAACATATAAATACGAACATGCAAGCATATAGGTCGATAGGTGCATAGCGAAAACTAGAAGCAAGATAGTCAAGAGGTTAAAACTTGCCTTCGAAAGCGTGCTCGGGCTCTTCTTCGTACTCTGGGTAGTCGATCTCTTCGTCTCCGAGCGCTGCGTCGTCTACGCGAGAAAACGGCAGAAAGTAAATAACTAAATAAATTGTACAGAAGGAGCATAAAACGAAGATCGAATAAACACCAAATTTAACAAAAGTTCTCGGGGTGGCAAGTGGTTCTATATTGTAGGGTTCAGTTTTTCTGTTCTATTGGTGTAAAGGTCCCGGTAATCGGAGGTGTTATGTAGTAATAGCGGTGAAAATAGGGTGCAGGGGCCTTTTTGTAATTTCCTATAAATGGGAGGACTAATGTGAATATTTGTGGAGACAAATTGGTCTTGCTAAATGGGTTTTCACTGTTTAGAGGTGTATTTGCAAAGCGGGGATTTTTCTGGAATTTTTGAGAATTTATTTGGACTAAAAATGGGCTAGAAATAAATTTCTGTGTGCACTGGAGTGGGTGGCCATAGCAATTTTGGTTGTGAGGCTG
>BCLH01002002.1:31203-45018 GCA_001602315.1 Zoysia pacifica
AGCAGTATTTACATTTCCAATATGAGCAGGATTCATTAGTAGCAGTAGTTACTTATCCCTGTCTTTGTGGTAGAAATTGAATAGAACTTATTGTCTATAGTAATTTCTTATTGGATATCTGAAGTATCCACTGTTTTGTTTTTCTTTTGTTGCTTCTTAATTAGTCAGTACATGAACTTTTGCTATCAATGTTTTTAAGATTTCGAATTTATAAAACATGAACAATACCTAGACGTAATTAAGAATAAAGTTAAGAATAAAGTTAGTAAATCTTGAAGATAACTAATGAATGAAATATGATAGTTCTACATTTCTTTACATAAGGGGTTTTCTTTAGTCTTAGTAATTTAGATTTTCTTTGCAGTCCTAACAAGGAAATATGTCACAACCAGTGAGATGGATGCACATGAGTAAATCATCTAACGAGTGGCAAAAAGGCGTAGAGAAGTTTTTGCAATTAACATTTGAATATGCATATAAAGTAGAAACTGCACCCTGTCCTTGTGCAAGATGTCGTAGATTGAACTATAAAACACGCAGTGAGATTGAAAGCCACTTGATTTGGAGAGGGTTTGATAAAAAATTTGTTCCAGAGGCAGATCATGGTGAAAATTGTAGTGAGGATAACTTTAATGCAGGAACTGGTGACGAAGATGTGAATCATGACAGTCCTGCAGTCCGTAATCTGATATCCAGTTTATTGAGGGTGCTATCCATGGAGAAATCAGAACTAATCATGAAGAGGCTGATGCCCATGGTAGAGGGGCATTCAGTATTGACAATGTTAGTTCCGTATCCATGGAGAAATCAGAACTAATCATGAAGAGGCTGATGCCCATGGTAGAGGGGCATTCAGTATTGACAATGTTAGTTCCATAGATGGTAATAATCATGAGCCAAATGATTGTGCTAAGGCATTTTTTGGATTGTTAAAGGAGGCTGAGGAGTTGTACCCAGGTTGTAAGGCAGCAACTAAGTTATCTTTCATTGTTAGGCTTTTTCAGATTAAGTGCACATTTGGCTTCAGCAATAAGGCATTGGAAGCGATACTTCATTTGCTCCCGCTCTTTCTCCCTAAAGGCCATTGCATTCCAAACACCCTGGAAAAAGTGCAAAAGGTTGTTCGGGAGCTTGGACTTGACTACCAAAGGATAGATGCGTGCATCAATGATTGTGTGCTATTTTGAGAGGGGTATTCCCACATGAGTAACTGCAATTTGTGGTTAAGAAAGATGGAAAATTGGTGTTTCTGGTTAGATAGATGAGGCAAGTTCTAGTGGTACAACGAAGAAGCGTGTTCCACATAAAATACTACGGTATTTCCCACTTGCACCTCAGCTACAAAGGTTATATATGAATGAGACTACATCTTCATATATGCGATGGCATAAGGAGGACCGTGTAACAGATAACAAAATGCAGCACCCAGCGGATTACTTAGCTTGGAATAATGTAGATGACATGTGTCCACAGTTTGCCTCAGATTCTCGTATTGTTAGGCTGGGCCTTGCATAAGATGGATTCAACCCATTTGGTATTAATGAATGTTTCATATACCACATGGCCTGTGATCTTAATCCCTTATAATTTACCTCCTTGGTTATTTCTGAAACAACCACATTGGATTATGTCAATGTTGATACCCGGCCCTAAGTCTCTGGGAAATAACACTAATGTATATCTACAACCCTTAATTGAAGAGCTTAAAGAACTATGGGTTCATGGTGTCGTGACATGGGACGCCAAAAATAAGGAGAACTTCTAGTTGCTGTGGCTTTGTTGTGGACAATTAATGATTATCCAGCATAGGGATGCTATCTGGTTGGAGCATAAAAGGCAAGTTAGCATGTCCCTACTGTCACAAGGATATCGAGTTTTTATGGTTGAAACATGGGAATAAATATTGCTATATGGGTTATCGATGTTTTTTACCTTCAAACACAAATGGCGTCGAAATAAGACTTGCTTCAATAACCAGATCAGGTTCTGCAGCAATATGAAAATTTTGAGCAAGTTACATTTGAGAATACCACAAAAAAGAGGAAGTGTGATGAAGAAAATAGATGGCACAACTGGAGGAAAAAAGTATATTCTTTGAACTTCGGTATTGGAAAACACTGCTTGTAAGGCATAATTTAGATGTGATGCACATTGAGAAGAACATTTCTGACAGCATATTAGGAACTTTGCTTGATATTGATGGTAAATCTAAAGACACTGAAAGCTCGTCTTGACTTGCAACTTATGGGTATAAGAGCAGATCAACATACTGTTGTAAAGAATGATAAGTACATCTTGCCATCTGCATGTTATAGTTTAGATATGGATGACAAGACATACTAATGCAAATTTATAGAAGGAGTTAAGATGCTGGATGGTTATGCCTCGAACATCAAGAATTGTGGGGATGTCAATAGATGTAATATATCTGGACTTAAAACTCATGATTGTCATGTTATATTCCAGAAACTATTACCTTTGGTAGTGCGCCACATATTGCTTAGAGAAAGTTGTTGTCCCATTGATTGACCTTAGCAGATTCTTTAATCAAATATGTTCCAAGGACCTAATTGCTGATGAATTAGATATATTGTGCCATTCTATCAAAGAAACCCTTTGTTGGCTTGAGGTGAGCTTTCCGCCTGCATTTTTTGATATCATGATGCATTTACCTGTTCATCTAGCTGAGGAAGCTAAAGTTGTCTGTTCTAGATGAATTTATCCTATTCATGCGAGCCCTCAAAGGTTATGTGCGTAAGAAGGCCCATCCAGAAGGTTCAATTGCTGAGGGATATATCTCAGAAGAATGCATGATATTTTGTTTCCCTTTTTTCGAAGATGTGGATACTACACTTACTGAGCGTCATGAAAGGGGTGCAGTTAATGAACCACCATCTGGGCTGAGCATATTTAGTAAAATTGACTACTCCAAGAAAGGCTCCACTCCAGTCACATTCTATGTATGATATGAAGCAAATTAGGCACTATATACTTACTGACTGTGATGAAACAACTCCCTTGATCAATTAAGATGTTCATATACTTTATTTATTTAGTATCATGCTTGTATATCTTTGTCGCCTAAAATCAGTTTTTTTCTGTGCATACAGTGATCATATCGATGAGCTCACAGAAAATAATCCATGGAATGTTCAGAATCGACACAAAGACCAATTTCTAGAATGGTTTGAATGTAAAGTAAGAATAAAACTTATATATTCTGGTTCATATGGTTCCATATTGATAGTGGCTTCAAAATTAAATATCATCTGAACAATTTTTTGCTGAATTCTGATTGACAAACTCTATGAAGAAGGAAAAGTAAAGGATCTTCTGTATTCGCTTGCGAAAGGACCAGACCACAGGGCACGTGTACATAATCGTTGTTTCATCAATGGTTTCTTGTTTCGAACAGCTCAGATAGAGAAAAATCTGAGTACGCAAGAGTGCCATCGTTGTGAAAGGTGATGATGCTACTGGCAATATTGATTGGTATGGTGTGATAACAAAAATCATGTCACTGGACTTCGCAATCGAAAAAGAGGTTGTTTTGATTCAGTGCGATTGGTATGATGTGCCTGCTTCCAATAGAAGCCAAGGTAGAGGCTACAAAAAGAGATCAATATGAAATTATTGATCTTGATACCACTCGACGTCGATATATTGATGATCCTTCTGTCCTCGGGATACAAGCTGGGTAGGTCTTTTATGTGAAATATGTGAAAAGAGCAATTGGTCCACTATTGTAAGAATTAAGCCTAGAAATATTTTTTCCATGCCTATTGCTCCAGATGGATGCAATGATGTCGAAGTTGAAGTTGACTCATTGGATGTGGGTGTGCAGGATATGAATATAGCACATACGCAAGATGATATCACAAACTGGAGTAGAGCTGACATGGTGGGAGTAAGTTGTGATACTTCCGTAATTGAAAAGGAAAAAGCTGATGTGCAATTTAGAAATTAGCCAAATGATTCAGAAAGCAAGGATGGCGAAAAGGATGACACCTACCTTAATGATGGCTACGATGCTGTTGCTAATCCTTAGACCTGGAATCTGACGATGAATTCTTTGTGTAGATCCTGACTACTATGTGTTTGATTTTACAGAACTAAACATTCAAACCTGCTAGTTAAATATTTTACAGGACTGACCATTCAAAATGTTTGGAGCCTGTACTGTCTGTTAACTGTTCACTCTTGTTTTTTTTTTTTTGTCTGTGAATTGTCAATAAATCTTGAATTCCTCTCCCAAAATTCAGGTTTATGTGATTACATCTTCAAACTTTTAAATATAAAGAAACTTAATGTATGATCCTTTAGTATTGTGGGAAAACTGCCCTTCTTTTCAGATCTCATGTTCGATTACCTGAACATTAGCACTTTTGACAACGTTGTGTCCGTCATATGGCTTCCTCTGTTCCTGTCTCTTATTTTGCCATTTCCACCAGAATGCTAGATCTGCAAGCATAATTTACACAACGGTTCTGCCAATACAAACACAGAACATTAACTAAAAAGAATACATTCAAAAGAAGGGTAATGATCATGCAAATGAAAAAATAACTCATAGTAGAATTAATCGACTGAAATTGCCATCCCAATTGTAAGTGGGCCCAGTTTTCAGCACATAGAAATATGTCAGACCTTGCCCATAAGTCAACGTTTCATCCACCTGAAATGAACTTTCTGCTAAAGAACTTTATTTTCTCTAGTCATTGAAACCACTCTGTTCGGTAGTTGCTAGTGCAAAAGGGGAATCAAAATGATCATATATGATATTGCATCATATAGTTATCCTGCTGGGACTGCTGGTGGAATTAAAGTATGCTCACAAAAAATATTGTGGGAAAATCGGCCTTCTTTTCAGATCTCATGTTTGATTACGTGAAAATTAGCACTTTGACAATGTTGTATCTGTCATATGGCTTCCTCTGTTCCTTTCTCTTATCTTCCATTTCCTCTTGAATGCTAGTCCTGCAAGCATAATTTACACAATGGTTCTGCCAATACAAACACAGAACATTAACTAAAAAAGAATGCATGTGATAGAACTGAAGTAGCATTAATCAACATTAGGTATCATGTTCGATGCTATTTTGTCCACCATTCAAATTTTTTTTAGAAAAATAGGAGTGTGCAGGACTAAAAAATCAATCGAAGCAGCATTTCAAACTCAGGACTCTGGCATCTGACAGAAAAGATGAGCCTTAGTAGCAATTGGTTTTTGTAACATTCAAACGATTTGTTTTAAAAACTGCACATGTCAAGTCTCTTTTTTTCTATATCACTTATCACATATCTTTTACATCGTTCTACACATTTGTTTATCTAAGTGTTAGTTTCACAATGTAAAAGGTAGCCTGATTATGTAGAGTCCATGAAAGAGTCCGCGGCTCTTATGTGTAGACTTTCCATATATTTTGGCAATGGACTACTTCCTTCGATTTTAAACTCTTGACACCGTTGACTTCTAACTTCATCTTTGACCATTTTATCTTATTCAAAAAAATTGTTCAAATGTGTAAAATTATTAGTCATGTTTTAAATGCCACTAACGATATAGCAAATAATTACAAAATTTACACATTTGAATAAATTTTTTGAATAAGATGATGAGCAAATGAGGCACAGGCCCGAAGATGTCGACATTGTTGAATGGCACTACTTGATTAAATATTTTGAGACTGACAAGTTTAAGGTTCTATGCTGTTTGCCTATGTATTTTATACTAGTTGACTCGCTGATTATTTTTCTCTTAATTATATTCGAGTGTGTCTTACTAATTATTTTCTATGCTGTCTATTTGTAGAAGCACAGGGAACAAAATTCTCAAAATCGTAAGCAACGAAAGATTGTGCACTTGATGGGTTCCAAATCTTTTTCACAGTGTAGCTAGGAGAAGGTAAAAATATTACTGATTTAATGAGTATTCATTTTTAATTAGAAATGTAATGTCAGATGCCGTAACTCCACCTAGGTTTAACATAGCTTTATGTTTAATATAGCCGGTCCCATGTTCGAATAAAGGAGGAGGGTACTTCGTCTATGCTGTCCTAACATAGGTCTATGTTGCCATGACATAGCCGGTATCAAGCCTGGATAAATCAGTGGGTTGTGTTTGACGCAGCGAGACAGCAACTATCATAGCCATTCTCACGCAAATGAGACCCCAAAGAAATTCGGTGGGGCGTAATAGCGTCCGCTATACCGGAACTCGGGTATGGTGGAAAATGAACAACGGCCGGGTCACCATATCCTGAATGGTGCGCCTTATCTTGATCTGGATGCGGTCGCAAGTGAGCGAAGATAGGGTCGTCGCATTCTTAGTGGCGCGCTACACTGCCGCCCAGGTGTAGTGAAAAATGAGCAAGGGTCTTCGCACTTGACTCGACGGATGCCGGGGGGGGGGGGTAAGAAAGGTAGTCAAGCCTTGTAAGTTGCGGGTAGGTAATTAAAATGTAGGATCGCTTACGGGTAAGCTTCGAGAGGTAGTCGATGCTATAATTAGGCATCGTGTAAATATTCTTTGTGTTCAGGACATAAAATGGAAGGACCAAAAGGCTAGAGAGGTGGAAGATACCAGTTTCAAGCTTTGGTACACGGGGACAATGACGGCAAAAAATGGATTAGGCATTGTGATCGACAAGAGGTTCAAAGATGACGTGATGGACATCAAGAGGCACAGAGATAGGATTATTCAAGGGAAGCTGGTTATTGGAGATTTGATTCTTAATGTAATTAGTGCATATGCCTTACAAATAGGTCTGGATGAGAGTGTCAAAAAAGCAATATGGGAGGATTTGGATGCAATGGTCAGCAGTGTGCTGGTCACTAAAAAGCTCTTTATAGGAGGAGATCTAAATGGTCACGTTGGCTCTTCTAGCGTAGGCTTCGAGAGGGTGAATGGTGGTTTTTGATACGGGAGTAGGAATCAAGAAGAGGAGAGGGTTTTAGACTTTATTTTGGCTTATGATTTGTTTGTTGCAAACTCCTATTTTACAAAGAGAGCTTCTCATTTAGTAACTTTTCAGAGTGGTCCTCACTGTAGCTAGATTGATTATATCTTGGCAAGAAGGGAATATAGGTATGCCTGCTTAGACTATAAAGTGATACCAGGAGAATGTGTGGTACCTCAGCATGTGCTTGTGGTGGAGGACTTTCGCTTTCAATTGCACTTTCAACGGAGGAAGCGCATCAAAGAAGAAAGGACAAAGTGGTGGAGCTCAAGGAAGATGCAGCACAAACTTTCAAGGAGATGGTTATCAACGAGGCCCCTTGGCAGGAAAAAGATGATGCAAACAATATGTGGTTGAAGATGGCCACTTGCATTAGAAAAGTGGGCTCAGAGGAGCTTGGTGTGACTAGAAGAGCAAGGCGTGAAGCGAAAGACACATGGTGGTGTAACGAGAATGTCCATAAGGCTATCAAAGAGAAGAAAGAGTGCTTTAAGCATTTACACCTTGATAGGAGCGCAGACAACATAGATTGTAAAGCGAGCGGTCAGTGAGGCAAGAAGGTAGGATGTTTGATGCCTTATACCATCGACTAGATACGAAAGAAGGGGAAGAAGACTTCTATAAGATAGCCAAAAGTCAAGAGAGAAAAACTAGGGACCTCACCCAAGTTAAATGCATCAAGGATGAGGCAGAGCGCCTGCTAGTAAATAATAAAGAGATCAAGAATAGATGGAGAGAGTATTTCGCTAAACTGTTAGAACGTAGATAGTGGGAGCTCATCCATTGATTTGAATATCTCTTCCAATAACCTAAATAAGGATTCAGGAATCCGAGATAAATGAGGTCTTAAAAAGGATGAAAGGAGGTAAGGCGTTGGGTCCGGATGAGATTCCCATTGAAGCATGGAGATGTCTTGGGGATATAGCAATAGTTTAGCTCACCAAGTTGTTCAACTTTATCTTCCCATCAAACAAGATGCCTGATGAGTGGAGATAGAATACTTAAGTATCGATCTTTAAGAACAAGGGAGATGTGCAAAGTTGTACTAATTATCGAGGGATCAAGCTAATGAGCCACACAATGAAGCTATGGAGAGGGTTATTGAGCACCGTCTAAGGAGATTGACGAGGGCCACTCAAAATCAATTTGGTTTCATGCCCGAGAGACATGCATACTCAAAATCAAAGCGCCCAAGAACGTCATGATAAAGCGCCCAGGAACGTCACATAGTGGGCATTGGAAAGGCACAAGGTCTCAACAAAGTACATTAACCTTATTAAGGATATGTACAAGAATATAGTGATAAGTGTCCGAATATGTGATGGAAGCATTGATGAGTTTCCAATTAATATAGGACTGCACCAAGGGTCGGCTCTAAGGCCTTATCCTTTCACTTTGGTGATGGATGAGATCACACGAGACTTACACGGAGGCATTCCTTGGTGTATGCTCTTTGCAGATGATGTGGTGCTATTGGATGAGAGCAGGATAGGGGTCAGCTAGAAGTTAGAATTGTGGAAATAGACTTTGGAGGTAAAGGGTTTTAGACTTAGTAAGTCTCAAACAGAGTATATGAGGTGTGACTTCAGTGCTACCGCAGTCGATGAGAGAGATGTTAGACTTGATGGCAAGGTGATAACCAAGAAGGACACTTTCTGTTACTTAAGTTCTATATTGTAGAAAGATAGGGATATTGATAAGGATGTAAGTCATAAAATTAAAGCTGAATGGTTGAAATGGCGTCAAGCTTCTGACGTCCTATGTGACAGTAGGGTGCCACAAAAGCTCAGGGACAAATTCTATAGGGCTGCAACTCGCCTTGCCATGTTATATGAAGTGTTGGCCTACTAAATGGTGACATCTTCAACAGCTACATATAGCCAAAATGCGTATATTGAGATAGATGTGTGGCCACACAAGGAGAGATCGTATCCGGAATAATGACAAACAAGAGAGATCAGAAGTGGCACCAGTTGAGGAGAAGCTTGTGCAACATCATTTGCGGTGGTTTATACATATTCAACGAAGGCGCAGGAAGCACCAGTTTGTAACGGGATAGTAAGTCAGCCAAATGGTGTGAAGAGAGTCAACGGTAGACCAAACTTGACATGGGAAGAGTCTGTGAAGACAGATCCGAAGGATTGGGATATTGCCAAGGGGTTAGACATGGATAGGAGTTTGTGGAGGCTAGCAATTCACGTGCCTGAATCTTAATTGCCGGTTTGTGTTCTTTTTTAGTTGTCTCTCAGGGTTTCATCTCTAGCCTACCTAACTTGTTTGGGATAAAAGGCTTTGTCGTTGTTGTAATGTCAGATGCCGTACATTTTCAATTTCAGAGAAGCCCATAGACTGGTGAAGAGCCAAATGATATGTCTCTATTTCAATGCACACATATGAAGAATGGTCAATGGTCTGAGACTGCATCCAACGATGTTTATGCGAGTAGCACTTTCCATACATACATCATGATATTGTTTAGTAACATTCTGTAATCATTTCAGACAAGAGTTTAATTGTTTGATATCCTGGTTTTGCCCACAGGAAAATGCACGTACAGAAATTTGTCAGAGAGAAGAGATTGAAGGACACCACTTTCAGCTGTAGATGAAAATAATATTTTCCTGTCAAGCTATAGAGCATCTACAGGATGCAAAACATCAAAAGTTCATGGGCATGGATACCTAAAGAAACCACCAACACCTACTGAAAGGTTGAATGCTCAAATCAATGAGGCCCAGCGAAGAAATGCTGAACTCCATAATGTGCTTCAAAATCTGCGTGATTAGCTCGCAAGTCACTCTGACGAAGCACGCAATGGAAGGCTAGCACTTAGGGAGGAACTACGAGAGGAACGGAGGAGCTTATGAAGAAACTTAGGGATGAATTTAGGGCAGAGATGCTGTCAATGCTTGCACAAGAGAAAAGAATAAACCCAACAGGTAAGTCAAATGAGATTTTTTGCTGCACTAATTCTTTGAATGTAATGTTAGGAATCCAACTCAAATTTAATTGTTCCTTTCTTCCATACAGTCCAACATGGCAAGTAAAGCTCCAACTGTGAAAGGAAACAATCACAACAATGAGAATGCTAGTTTGGTACGCTCATTGTTCCAAAACACGAAGTCCAATGGGACAACAAGTTATATTAGCTCGCATAACCTTTGGAAAGTTGCTAGAAATCACGGACGGTAATGAAATGACCAGGTAATACCAGATTTCGACTTCCGCAAGATCATTTTAATTGCTTTTGTGCTTTGTATCAGTTCTGGTTATATAATTGTATACACGCCATGTTTTGAATTCACAAACACACCCGGCTATATATAACAATCTGTTGCTACTGCTGTGTTGTATCATAGACTGTTCTTTAATTCTTTTAGTCCCTATTATGCTCACTGCCCAGATCACTGAACACCTTCATTAGGAATGAGGATACACTATTACAGTCCGTAGAACACAGATGACAGGTTTCATTTTATTTCCAGGCACTGGTTAGTAGTTAGGAGCAGCATGATCAGGCCAGGATTTCCAGTGCTGCAGTAAGAACTTATTGTCTTCTTCCAAATTATGGGCATTTCTATGTCTTTCCTGAAGCACCTGGAGTAGTACACATTGGACTATCCCATTGGCTGACAATGTGACACATCATTAGCATACATTGTCATATTACTAAAGCTATAAGAAAATACCCACGAAAATTATAGCAGCTATATTTTATAAATTGCACATGACTACTATTCCCTTTCATTCTTTATATCTAGGTAGCATTAACTATTTTCTTGTACAGGATGGAATCATTTGACCGCAACATGAGGTCCCACAAAATGCATGAACAAGCGAAGAGAGTCAACAATGAAATTCATGCGGTGCATAATCGCCAAAAAAATTGTAGTGATGTTAATATAGTCTGTTAGTGTAACACCCTCAAAATTAAAAAATAAAATAAAAATTATCAATAAATAATATAAAATAATAATAATAATATAAACATATGAACCCTCTCAAATTTTCTTCACCATTTCTCCTCCAGGACTCAAATTCCAACCTCTTTACAATTTAAAACCTCATATGAATTAATGGACTCTCAAATGGAAATTTCAAAAATTTAAAATAAATTGGTGACCAGTGCTAATCTCTTCTTTCTTTCTTGTGTTTTTGCCTTCCACAAATTTTAACCATTTTTGATTATCTCAAATTCCTTCAAATTCATTCAAAAATCCAAATTTCGGATTGTGGGCCGTTTTTTCTTTTTCCGGCCCAAGCCGCCGAGCCCACCTCTCTTTTCCTCCCTCCCCCGCGCGGGCCACCTCTCCTTTCTCCCCGGCCCAGCGCAACGGACGGCCTAGCCGGGCCCATCTTCTTCCTCGCGCACGCCCGCGCCGGGTGCGCCGCCCCGTCATCTGGCCGGCCGACCGGCAGGGCGTGCGCCGCACCCTCGCCGCCCTGCCTTAACTCACCCTAGCCCGCTTCCGCATTTACTTCCTCGCGTAGCGAATCACGACGGGAAATTTGCGTCCCCAGACCTCAGCTCGCCGCCTCCGTCTTCGCGTCGTCGGCCACCCGGCACGGCCGTTAAACCTCACGGCCAGCTCGCGGAACGCGTGCCGTCCACTGTCGCCGAGCTGCGCAGCACTGCTCCTCAGCATAGCACAGAGCCGACACCGCCCTCACCGGGCGCGGTCGGACTTAACTCCGCCGCCTCGACGGTCGGAAACCGCTGCGTCAGCCCGAGCTCTCTCCGCCTATAAAAGGAGCCCCGAGCAGCTCACCTTCCCTTACGGCACCTGCCACCGAGCTCTCGAGCTCTCTCTCTCACTCCCTTGCTCAAATTTCGCCGGATTCCACTTTCCTCCCCAACTCTGGCTGCCGTTGCCATTTCGTGATCCACGCCGTCGGTCGCAGCTTCGTCCCTCTCTATGCACGGTTAGCACCTCTACCGTCTCCTCTTCCTCCTGGACACACTAGCTCGGCCGCAGCTACCTCGTCGGAGCCGCACACCGATGCCTCTCTGGGCGGCCGTGCACGCACCCTGCCGACCGTCGTTGCGCGGTCTCTGGCCAAGCTAGCCGCGCACGCGCATTCCCCGCACCCGCCAGCAGTGCACGCAACTCGTAAAGTAAGTCCAAGGCGCCCCCAGCGCGAGCTGGACTGGCGCCACCGCTGCGGTCACCTCCGGCACTCCGCCACCGCCCATCCGGCTCGCTGCCGACACCATCCGTGCTGCCGCCAGCCAGCATGCTCAACAAGGAGCTCTGGCCGACTCACGCGCGGCCACCGGTCAACGCCGGTGAGGTCCCCGGCAGGCCGCCGCCGTGCTGCTCCCAGCACCGGCTGGCGCACCGCGCCCCAGCATGCGCGCGAGCTCTGTTTGGGCACCCTGACCGGTGGGCCACAACGCCCACCTGGCAGCCTCTCGCGGCTGCCTCAGTCGGCAGCCCGTGGGTGGGCTCGGTCCATAGACCGCAGACTCACCCACCCGAGAAGCAGACCCCACCCACAGAAAAAAAAATGCTACGGCCAACCAGCTCATGCACACCCCTAGTATTAGTAAACTCACTCAAATAAGTCCATTCAACCTATATAAAATTGCAACTTAGCCCTACAAATATTTGAATAATTACAAAAAATGACCCTGCACTTTTTTCTAACACTACTTGCACATAACACCTCCGGTCGTCGTGATTTTTGCACTGTTGGACTCTCCAAATCCTATCATTTGAAACACTCAACCCTCCTAGCCATTTGTTTATTTGGTTTTATATTTGATTATTCATCTTCTCACCGTAGATTTACTTTTATCGTGTTTCATGTGTAGACGACGAAGAGACGGAAGAAGAGGAAGCCGACGACCTAGAGTACGAGAAGGAGCCCGAAGGCACCTTTGAAGGCAAGCTCTAACTCTTTGATCATATTAATCCTATGTTTTGCTTACGAACCTTTACAGCCTGAATGCTGGCATGTATCTTACCATATGTTCAAACATTGTGTAGTTAATAAGCCTATCTGTAGTTAAGTATTTGTAATGGCAAGATTCATTTTAAGGGGTAGGTTTGTAACAGCCTAAAATTCAATATTTTTTAAAATATTAAAATTCCAAATTTCTTAAATACATTTCCTAATTTAGAGTAGAATAAATTTTTTTTTCTAAATAAAATAATAGGATTGCATTTTATCTCATGCCATTGCATATCATTTCATTTTTCATCGAAATAAAACTTGCAATGGAAATTTAACAATTATATAAATATAGGAATAAAAAGAAGCAAAAGAACTAAAGAAAGAAATAAAGAGATAAAAGGAAAATCCCAAAATCTTTCCCTGGGTCCAATCCTCCCTCTTCCCTTCTCCTTTTTCCCTCTTCCCTCCCCTGCCAGCCCACCTCTCTTCCCTCCACTGCGCCGCCAACCAGGCCCAAGCACCCTCTCTCCTCCTCTCCCTATGACGCGTGGGACCACCCCGTCATCCCCATCCCCAGCCGCAATCGCCTCCGCCCCAACCTCCGCGTCAATCTCCCCGCGTGCGCCGCTCGCCCGCTCCGAGCCCCACGAGATCGCCCAACGGACCTCGCCTTGGCCGCCCCCTCCTCCCCTATTTAAACCCGCCGTCTCGGCCCCCGTTTTCTCATCCAAACCGAGCTCCTCGCCTCGCCGACGCGCCGCCTCCGGGTGCCACCCCAACCTGAGCCAACCCCGTGCCGAGCTTGCCTGCACCGCGCCGCCTGTGCCCAGCCAGTTCTCGTCATGTGCCGCTGCCTGGAGGAGCCCCGCGACGTCAACAAAGTCCCGAGCCACCACCCCGTCGACGAGACCCCAACTTCAGCCACCCTCGACCCCGTCCGACCCCTTGGTGAGCCCCC
>BCLH01002002.1:45084-61822 GCA_001602315.1 Zoysia pacifica
CAGGCGCGGGCTGCCCCAACCGTCCGATCCCGACGAACGACCGAAGATTAGATCGCGCCACCCATTAGATCTAATTGAATCCTATCCGCCCGATCGAGATCCAAGCGCCCACAATGTTCCACGTCACCCAATCAACCTCATCCATTCGATTCAAATCCAGCGCACCAGATTAAGTCATGTCATCTAAATAGTCAGATCCGTTCAATTTGAAATCAAGGGCCCAAATTAAACCTCGTTTTCTGAATAAAATAAATCAAACCCTTTACTGCGTCAGCATGACATCACGATGAAGTCAGCAGGGCCGGTTAATTAAAATTAATTAGAAAATTCTAGTTAATTAATTTTGAATTAATCTGTTAATTACTAAATAAAATAATAAAATAATTAACTAATAATCTGAGAAATAAATTTGATAATTAGTCAATAATTAATTATTTAATAATTAACTAAGACAATTTTACAGAAAAGCCCCTACTTATTTTAATTATAAATTAGTCCATGCCGAGTGACAAATTTACATTTAAACCCCTAAATTTTTCTGCAATTAAATTTTAGTCCTTACATAATTTTGTAAATTACAGATAGGTCCTCAGTACTTAATTATTAATTACAAATTAGTCTCTGAACTTTATAAATGCTATAACTTTTAAACCGTAACTCCGATTTCAGTGAATAATACACCAAAACGATCGTATCAAAATAACCTATGCATTCATGACATAATCATACTGATCTTGGTCTGTTTTGTGTCATTTGATTGATTGTTTGTGCTCTCGTGCATTAGGCGACTTCGTCTCAGACCCTCAATACGAGGACTTCTAGCAGCAAGAGTTTAAAGCAGTTAAATACTATTCCCAAGAGCAGGAAGGCAAATGTCCTTGACCATTTTGTGCCTATTTTATAAAACCTCTATCTTATATATTGCATGCTTGTGTCAAATTGAATGCGCACCTACTATTAGGAATTCACCTAGTTTCCTTATTATGCCTTATCGCCCTAGTTTACCTTTTTGTTGGGTAGATTATATGCTTAGCTTGTTGTTGTCAGGATGGGTGATATTAATTTGATTTATTATCATACTTTCTTCATGAGGATTAATGGGTTATTTAATAGTAACTTGAAGATTAGTGATTTGGGGGATATGGTTGGTGTAGGGCTGTGTGCGGGGTTATCGGCACTGTCTCTTAGTTTGTTATCTTTCCAAATCTAAGGACCGGTTCGTAGAGCGACCACCCATGTGTTACCGTACAACCACGAGCCAGCGCGGCCTGGCGTATTAAGTGGTGGAGGCCAGTTCTGTGCGTCCCAACCGGTGGAGCGGAAAAAGCGGGTTACGCCTGTATCCACCTGCTGAGATATGTCTGGGGAGGGGTGCTACTCTCGAGAACCATCTAGGATAAGAGGGGGGCCTTTCCAAGGTTACGGTTAGTGTCTTATTAGGTGAAACCTCATTAGGTATATACAAGCTGGAGGAAGCCATAGAAAAGTCTTGAAGTGATCTCGTGGCCCTCACACCAAAGAAAGTGTGTGAGTGCAACGGCACAGACATAACGGAGATTTCTTTAGTCCACCTGGAAACGAGGGACAAAATCACTTCTCGTGAAAAATTGTGTACAATCTCTGCAGAGTTAAAACTGTCATGATTAGTGGGATTTTGGTATGGTTTGGTTGGTGATCACAGTGGGATATTGTGTTTGGTTCTTATGTTGGTGCTATAGCTGGGTAAGCTGTATGCATGATTGGACTATAGGCGCAATGTCTTCTACTTAGTAAATAGGTGCTTAATAGGATGTATATCTCTATGATGTGCTTTTATGCAAAAGAATCCCATGCTTCCTTTTTCTTGTTTATTGCCACATGTCATACTTTCCCACACTTGCTGAGTACATCCCATACTCAACCTTGCCTTTATAAATGCTGCTCAGTAGAAGGAGAAGTCTTGGAGAATATTGAAGACCTTGGAGCTGAAGTCTAGGTGACCTACTTCGGTTTTTTGCCTGTGGAGCCCAAGAAGTTGTATTTTGTTTTTCGCTGCTTTGGTTCCTAATAATTTATAAGACTCTTAGTCATTCTTGTAATAGGTTAAATTTAGTTTATTCGAGACATGGTTTGGTTTACCATTAATGAAGTCGCTTATGTGTGAAACTTGATTTCTGGGCACACATAAAGGGTCATTTGGTTTTGGCCTTAAAACCAGGTGTGACAGAAGTGGTACCAGAGCCGTGTTGACCGTAGGATACGAGCCTAGAATAGAATCGACGTCTAGGACTTTAATTTCAAAACTATGTGCCAAAAGTTTTGCAAAATTTTATTTTTCTCCGCATCTTATCTATTTACATTTTTCTAATACATGCTCTTCTAAAATTATAGATGGCAAGAACAAGGTACACAACACAGAAGCAGACTGGACCAAGACGAAGGCCACTTGGACCGTTGGCAAGAAGGCTTGCCAGGAGATCAACCCCGACCCCACTGCCAACCACACTAGAAGACGTACCGAAAGTCCAGCCGAGGTATGGAAACAGGGTGCTCAGCGACTCGGACGAAGAAAAACCTTATGAGAAGGACGTCCACACGGTGTGCGAGCAGTTGGTGCAAGCAACACCCCAAGAACCAGCAGCATCTCAAGAGCCGGTGGAACCAGAAGAATCCGAGCCAGAAGAGGAGATGGAACTAGAAGAATATGAGCCCGAGGAGGAACCACAAGAGGAAGACTACATCAGGTCTCCGTCACTCAGGGTGCAAGAAGAACAAGAAGATAGAAGACCATGGCACCGCACGCCTCAGAAGTTCTGTACTAGTGGACAGATCGGAGGAGTTGCCACAGAGCAACTAAGAGCATTGCTAGATGAAATTGGCTTGGATACCGTGCTCTCATTCACTCACCAGATCATTCCAAAGCCAGAACGTGATGAGTGGATGGTGGAATTAAGGATCTAGGACGGCAACCAAGAGTACAGTAGTCACCATACCCCAGTTCCCACGATCAGTGAAGCACAAGCAGGTACTAATGCCACATGGGCTACAATCACGAGCCTGAGCCACAAACGTAAGGACAATCTGCAAAACTCAAAGTTCTGCCATTTTCCTTGCAGGGTACTAGGCACATGGAGGTTTCCAGGGTTCGTGAAGAATGATCCGAGCCCCGAACCAGGTCGGGAGAGAAGCGACCAGTTGATGCTGGATTTGTGCGAGTGCTATTGTGCTACCCTGGACGAGAATGCATATCTCCGCGAGAGGCTTGATGGAGCACTTGGTGTGCAAGAAGAACATTGGACCAACGCTTCACCGTCACCATGTCCTCCTCCACCAGTCACTATCTGTAGGTTTCTACCCATGGGTACATAGCCGCCGCAGTGCTTGGATAGGGGAAGGCTGTAATAGGAGGTCCTTTGCCTTAAGCTGTAATAGGTGTTAAGAGTCGATTAGAGTCGTTTAGTTCTTTAGTGGTGTGCTTTTTGTTAGGTTGTGGTGTGCTTGTGTGCTAGTTGGTGTGTGATGTGAGCTATGAAATGCCTCGGCGCCTTGTTCATAGCCTCATCTTTCTTAGTTTGAATAAATTTTTGTTTACTGTGTCACTTTGATGCATATAATTGGGATTACTTATTCTTTCTTCTTTTCATCTATCTCAATCATCAATCTCAACTCTTCTCTCCATTACATCAGATGGTTTACACTAGGCGCACTGAAGCTAATCAGGGAGGTTTCTCCAACTAGAACAACCAAACTAACCAGAATAACTAGAACCAGAACAACCATATCCCTCAGAACAATAACCAAAGTGGCAACAACAACAATAACAACGACATCAATGCCAATGGAATTGCTGGACCATTCGCACAGATCATAGCTATGCAGACGCAGTTGATGCAGAACTTGATGCAAATTCTCACTCAGATGCTGCAAAATCAAGGTGCAGCACCACAAGGTCAGGGCCAATACAAGCTGGGCAAGTTTACGAGGACTAGGCCACCCACCTTCTCTCAAGGCAAGGATCCTTTGGAGGCTGACGATTGGCTTAAATCAATTGAGAAGAAGCTGGCCATAGTACAGTGCAACGACCATGAGAAAGTACTCTACACAACACATCAGTTAGCTAGAGCTGCCGCGGACTGGTGGGATGCTTACTGCGGTGCTCATGCTAGTGCTGCAGACATCACCTGGAACGAATTCAAGACCAACTTTCGCTCTCACTATGTTCCAGTTGGGACCATCAGACTGAAGGAGTTCCAAAACTTGAAGCAAGGAGGTATGTCAGTGAATGAATACCTCAACAAGTTCACTCAGCTATCGAGGTATGCCCTAGAGGATATGAACACCAATGAGAAAAAGCAAGAGTTGTTTCTTGGTGGGGTGAACCATGATCTCCTATACCAACTTATGAGTAATGACTATATGAACTTTCAAAAGCTGGTGGACAAAGCACTTGTCCTTGAAGACAAACGGGCAGAGATTGAACAGGAAGGCAAGAGGAAGATGTCATTCAATGGGCAATCTTCCAACCCCAATGTCCGCCCCCGCATGATGCCACCATGGGGGCCGATGTATCGTCTTCCGTATACTGGGAAACCACCAATGCAAGCTTCACACCCTAACTTTCAGATACAGATGCAGAAGACAAACTTTCAGGCAGCACGTCCTAACCCACCACAGATGCCTCATACTGGGAATCAGCCAGTACCTCGTCCTACAGTACCAGCTTAGTAGAACACTAGCAAGCCAGTAACTAGAGCTAATGCTGTCAGTGGGGCTCGAGGAGCATGCTTCAAGTGTGGTATGCCGAGACACTATGCTAACAACTGTTCTAACAAAGTCGCCGCACCACCTATGGGATCAACTCAGAAGTCCAACAAGGAAAATAACCAAGGCCGGTCCAACTATATCTATGGCAAGGTCAACCATTTGACCACTGAAGAAGCTCAGCATGCTCCAGAAGTAGTGATGGGTACGTTCCTTGCAAACTCTAACCCTGCTACTATTTTATTTGATTCTGGAGCATCACATTCATTCATAGCATCAAGTTTTGTGGCAAAGTACGAAATTCCTATGGTTATCATGAAAAATACTATGCTAGTAAGTTCTCCCGGAGGAGAATTGAGAACTAGACATTTATGCCTAGTAGTAGGTCTGCACATAGGGGGGTAGAATTCTTGTCTAATCTCATTGTTCTGGAATCAAGAGGGATACATATAATCCTCAGAATGGACTGGTTAAAGAAGTACGACAGAGTAATACAGTGTGCAAGAAGGGCAGTTCAGTTAACAAGTACCAATGGAATGAAGGTTGAGTTTGTAGCAACCAGTACAGCGGGACCAACGTGTACTCAATAAGATGGAAGGCAAAACCATTGAGGAAATACGAGTTCTCCGTGACTATCAAGATGTATTTCTAAAAGAATTGCCAGGTATGCCACCTGGCTGTGATATTGAATTTCTAATTGACCTAGTGCCTGAAACAGCACCTATATCTAAGAGGCCATATAGGATGCCTGTTAATGAATTAGTAGAACTTAAGAAGCAAATCACGGAGCTTCAAGAGAAGGGTTTCATTCGCCCTAGCTCATCACCATGGGAGCACCAATACTTTTCGTGGAGAAGAAGAATGGAACTCAAAGGATGTGTGTGGATTATAGATCCCTGAACGAGGTTACTATCAAGAACAAGTATCCCTTACCTAGGATTGAAGATTTGTTCGATCAGATGAAGAAAGCGTCAGTATTCTCGAAGATTGATTTAAGGTCAAGCTATCATCAACTAAAGATTAGAGAGTCAGATATACCCAAGACTGCTTTCAGGACCAGATGTGGGTTATATGAGTACACAGTCATGTCATTTGGATTAACCAATGCCCCTGCTTACTTCATGTATATAATGAATAAGGTGTTTATGGAGTACTTAGACAAGTTCGTGGTCGTGTTCATCGACGACATCCTGGTATTCTCCAAGAATAAAACAGAACATGAGCAACACCTAAGGCTAGTTCTTGAGAAGCTCAGAGAGAATAGGTTATATGCAAAGTTCAGCAAGTGTGAGTTTTGGTTGGATCAAGTCTCTTTCCTTGGGCATATCATATCTGCTGGAGGAGTAACAGTTGATCCAAGCAAGGTCAAAAAGGTAGTGAATTGGATGCCACCAAAGAATGTGTCAGAGATTCGCAGTTTTCTTGGATTGGTAGGATACTATCGCCAGTTCATAAAGAATTTCTCAAAGAAAGTCAAGCCAATGACACGATTGCTAGAGAAAGGAAAGGAGTTTGAATGGTTGAAGGAGTGCCAAATTAGTTTTGAGGAACTTAAGAAGAGATTGACATCAGTCTCAGTACTGATTCTGCCGAATTTTACTAAGAAGTTTGACATCTATTGTGATGCTTCACGTCAAGGTCTGAGACGTGTATTGATGCAAGAAGGTCAAGTTGTGTGCTATGCTTCGTGCCAATTGAGGAACCATGAGTTGAACTATCCTACTCACGATTTGGAGTTAGCCGCAGTGGTTCATGCTCTGAAGATATGGAGGAACTATCTCATTGGACATCGGTGTGAAATATACACGGATCATAAGAGTCTAAAGTATATCCTCACACAGATAGATCTGAATCTAAGGCAACATCGATGGTTAGAGTTGATCAAGGATTTTGATGTTAGAATCAACTATCACCCAGGAAAGGCTGTGGTTGCAGATGCATTGAGTCGGAAGCGACACTGTAATATGGTAGTAGCCAGTGAGATACCACAAGAATTGATTAAGGAATTTGAGAAGCTCAACCTTGGGATAGTCAATGTGGCAGAAACAGTTACCATGGAGGTTGAATCAACCTTGGAAGAGGAGATTCATAAAGGTCAACTAGAGGATGAAAAGATCAACGAGATCAAGCAGCTCATACAAGAGAATAAGACAAGTGATTTCACTTTGGATGACAGAGGTACTTTATGGTTAGGCAAGAGAATTTGTGTACCTAATCAGAAGCCAATCCCTGATATGATTCTAAGAGAGGCTCATGATTCAGCATATTCCATACATCCAGGTAGCACTAAGATGTACCAAGATATGAAAACTAAGTATTGGTGGTATGGTATAAAAAGAGATATTGCAGAGTATGTAGCGCTATGTGATACTTGTCAAAGGGTAAAGGCAGAACATCAGAAGCCTGCCGGATTAGTGCAGCCAATGAAGATTCCAGAATGGAAATGGGAAGAGATCAGAATGGATTCCATAATCGGTTTGCCTCGCACGCAAGCCGGGTATGACTCTATATGGGTCATTGTGGATCGATTGACTAAGGTTGCTCACTTTATTCCAGTTAAAACAACCTACACTGGGGCAAAGTTAGCAGAGTTGTATATGGCAAGGATTGTTTGCTTGCATGGAGTACCAAAGAAGATAGTATCCGATAGAGGTACCCAGTTCATCTCGAAGTTTTGGGAGAAGCTGCATGAGTCTATGGATACTATGTTAAATTTCAGCTCGGCCTATCATCCACAAACAGACGGATAGACTAAAAGAACCAATCAGATATTAGAGGATATGTTACGTGCCTGTGCTCTAAAGTATGGTAAGAGCTGGGACAAGAGTCTTCCATCTATGGGTGACAGTGTAGAACACCATTATTTTGGAATGAGACTGGGGAAAGTCAAGTGTTCAGACCCAAGATACTAAAAGAGGCGAAAAACAGGTGCAACTCATACGGGAAAATCTGAAAGTTGCTCAGTCAAGGTAGAAGAGTTATGCGGACAATAGAAGGAGAGATCTAGCTTTTGAGGTTGGAGACTTTGTGTATCTTAAGGTTTCTCCAATAAGAGGCCTTCGCAGATTCAAGGTTAATGGGAAGTTAGCACCAAGGTAGATTGGACCATGCAGAAAAGAAGAAGTTGCATATCAATTAGAGTTACCACTGCAATTGTCAGATGTGCATGATGTGTTCCACATGTCACAACTGAAGAAGTGCTTAAGAGTTCCGAAAGAGCAGCTTCCGATTGAGGAATTAGATCTAGGTGGTGATCTGTCATATTCGGAACGACCTATCAAGATCTTAGACACTACCAAGCGTGTGACTCGAAGTAAAGTTATAAAGATGTGCAAAGTTCAGTGGAGTCACCATTCTAAGGATGAAGCCACTTGGGAACATCAAGATGAGCTTAGAGCAGAATATCCCAATCTATTTTCCATTCCTTCCAAATCTCGAGGGCGAGATTCATTTTAAGGGGGGTAGGTTTGTAACGGCCTAAAATTCAACATTTTTCAAAATATTAAAATTCCAAATTTCTTAAATACATTTTCCAATTTAGAGTAGAACAAAATTTCTTTTCTTAATAAAATAATAGGATTGCATTTCATCTCATGCCATTACATAGCATTTTATTTTTCATCCAAATAAAACTTGCAATGGAAATTTAACAATTATATAAATATAGGAATAAAAAGAAGCAAAAAAACTAAAAAAAGAAATAAAGAGATAAAAGGAAAATGCTAAAATTTTTCCCTAGGCCCAATCCTCCCTCTTCCCCTCTCCTTTTTCCCTCTCCCCTCCCCAGCCGGCCCACCTCTCTTCCCTCCACTGCGCAGCCCACCAAGCCAAGGCACCGTCTCTCCTCCTCTCCCTATGACGCGTGGGGCCACCCCGTCATCCCCATCCCCAGTCGCCGCCGCCTCAGCCCCAACCTCCGCGCCGATCTCCCCGCGAGCGCCGCCCGCCAACTCTGAGCCCACCGGGATCGCCCAACGGACCCCCGCCTTGGCCGCCCCCTCCTCCCCTATTTGAACCCGTCGTCCCGGCCCCGTTTTCTCATCCAAACCGAGCTCCTCGCCTCGTTGACGCGCCGCCTTCGGGTGCTGCGCCAGCCCGAGCCGACCCTGTGTGGAGCTCGCCTGCACTGCGCCGCCCGTGCCCAGCCAGTTCTCGTCGTGCGACGCTGCTTGGAGGAGCTCCGCGACGTCAACGAAGTCTCGAGCCGCCACCCCATCGACGAGACCCCAACTTCAGCCACCCTCGACCCCGTCCGACCCCTTGGTGAGCCCCCTCCCTCTCCTCGTATTTTTAAGCCCCTCCACGCCGAGTTCTGTGCCTCGACGAGCACGCCGAAGTGGCCGGCCATGGTGCCGCCGTCGACCGGTCGGCCCGGCCGCCGCTCTGCCCAGGTGTGGGCTGCCCCAACCGTCCGATCCTGACGGACGACCAAGATTAGATCGCGCCACCCATTAGATCTAATTGAATCCTATCTGCCCGATCGACATCCAAACGCTCACAATGTGCCACGTCACCCAATCAACCTCATCCATCCGATTCAAATCCAGCGCATCAGATTAAGCCACGTCATCTAAATAGTCAGATCCGTTCAATTTGAAATCAAGGGCCCAAATTAAACCTCGTTTTTTGAATAAAATAAATCAAACCCTTTACTGCGTCAGCATGACATCACGATGATGTTAGTAGGGCCGGTTAATTAAAATTAATTAGAAAATTTTAGTTAATTAATTTCAAATTAATATGTTAATTACTAAATGAAATAATAAAATAATTAATTAATAATCTGAGAAATAAATTTGATAATTATTTAATAATTAATTTAATAACTAACTATGACAATTTTACAGAAAAGCCCCTATACTTATTTTAGTTATAAATTAGTCCATGCCGAATGACAAATTTACATTTAAACCCCTGAATTTTTTTGTAATTAAATTTTAGTCCTTACATAATTTCGTGAATTACAGATAGGTCCTCAGTACTTAATTATTAATTACAGATTAGTCGCTGAACTTTATAAATGCTATAACTTTTAAACCGTAACTCCGATTTCAGTGAATAATATATCAAAACGATCGTATCAAAATAACCTATGCATTCATGCTGATCTTGGTCTGTTTTGTTGCATTTGATTGATTTTTTGTGCTCTCGTGCATTAGGTGACTTCGTCTCGGACCCGCAATACGAGGACTTTCAGCAGCAGGAGTTTGAAGCAGTTGAATACTATTCCTAGGAGTAGGAAGGCAAGTGTCCTTGACCATTTTGTGCCTATTTTACAAAACCTGTATCTTATAGATTGCATGTTTGTGTCAAATTGAATGCGCACCTACTATTAGAAATTGACTTAGTTTCCTTATTATGTCTTGTCGCCCTTGTTTACCTTTTTGTTGGGTAGATTACATGCTTAGCTTGCTGTTATCGGGATGGGTGACATTAATTTGATTTATTATCATATTTGCTTCACGAGGATTAATGGGTTATTTAATAGTAACTTGGAAATTAGTGATTTGGGGGATATGGTTGGTGTAGGGCTGTGTGTGGGGTTACCGGCATTGTCCCTTGGTATGTTATCTTCTCAAACGTAAGGACTGGTTCGTGGAGCGACCACCTATGTGTTATCGTACAACCATGAGCCAAGAATGGGCGCGGCCTGACGTAGTAAGTGGTGGAGACCAGTTCTGTGCGTGCCAATTGGTGGATCGGGAAAAGCGGGTTACGCCCAGATCCATCTGGAGAGATATGTGTGGAAAAGAGAGGGTTACTCCCGAGAACTATCTGGGACAAGAGGGGGGCCTTTCCAAGGTTACGGTTAGTGCCTTATTAGGTGAAACCTCAGTGGGCACATACAAGCTGGAGAAAGCCATGTAAAAGCCTTGAAGTGATCTCTTGGCCCTTACACCAAAGGAAGTGTGCGAGTGCGACGGCGCAGGCGTAATGGAGATTTCTTTAGTCCACCTGGAAACGGGAGACAAAATCACTTCTTATGGGGAATTATGTACAACCTCTACAGAGTTAAAACTATCATGACAGCTGTGCTCACAGTCACGAGCATTGCATGGACCCTCACATGATTAGTGGGATTTTGGTATAGTTTGGTTGGTGATCACAGTGGGATACTGTGATTGGTTCTTATGTTGATGCTATAGCTGGGTAAGCTGTAGGCATGATTGGACTATAGGCGCGATGTCTTCCACTTAGTAAATAGGTGCTTAATATGATGTATATCTCTATGATGTGCTTTTATGCAAAAGGACCCCATGCTGCCTTTTCCTTGTTTATTGCCACGTGTCATACTTTCTCACACTTGCTGAGTACATCCTGTACTCAACCTTGTCTTTATAAATGCTGCTCAGTAGAAGGAGAAGTCTAAGAGAACATTGAAGACCCTGGAGCTGAAGTCTAGGCGAGCTACTTCGGTTTTCTGCCTGTGGAGCCCAAGAAGTTTTATTTTGTTTTTCGCTGCTTTGGTTCGTAATAATTTATAAGACTCTTAGTCATTCTTGTAATAGGTTAAATTTAGTTTATTCGAGATATGGTTCGGATTACCATTAATGAAGTCGCTTATGTGTGAAACTTGGTTCCTGAGTACACATAAAGGGTCACTTGATTTTGGCCTTAAAACCAGGTGTGACACCCCATTTTGAAATCCTTCTGTAGTGAACCTGCACAAAATTAGCTTTCGCTAAAAAGGACCCTTAGACTCCCATGTAGGCCAATTGTGCATGTATTTAACCCTGCTTAGAGTTGGAGCTTGTTGAGTATTGTTTGTACTCTCCCTTGCTATAATCATTAGATGAAGATGAAGACGAGGCTGAGTTCGGTGATGACTTGTTGGAATCTCGTTCTCCGCGCAAGTTTGCTTGTGGAGTGGTCATGTGGTTAAACCGTTCTTTTGCTGTACTGATTGCTCGAGGATGAATGTCTCACCTCGCTGGCTTGAAATCTAAGACCTGTTTGTAAGTCTAATGTCAGACTTATATTGACATTTGTATTATTTTGGTATGTGTGATGATTTCCACGATGTACGTGCGTGCCAACTACTGATCTAGGGATTTGTATGGTATACACGATGTATCTCAAAACTAGGATACGACAAAGTGGTATTAGAGCTATACTTGCCCGTAGGACGAGACTATAAGGACTCTAATCGTGGAGGAGTGCTAATTCCATCATACAAACTATTTTATAAAACCCTACCTTGGTAGGAACTCCGCAGTTGTCCTCCCTGCTATATTTTCAAAATCTATTTTACTAACTTTTGACCATCTTTTCTGCAGATGGACGCTGATGGATGGACCTACATGGGCGTGGAGGCCGCCAACATCAACGGGTTTCCTACAATATTGGCCCGCACTTCTAGCACGGTTTGGGTGCACCGCTCTTGTGCTGTACCGCTGGACGGGTACCCCGCGTGCGAGATGGAGGCATGCGCCCATGCTTGTCACCTACCCCTGTAGATGTTGACTTGCGTGGGAGCTTCCTTTGTTGACACGGTGCAGGCTATCGCTCGTGAGGCCCTGCTGGCCTTCTGTTCGGCAAACCTGGAGTACACCGGACCCACTCCGGTGAATACTTCCCGGTTTTGTGTGACGACGACCCTCTCTGGACTCACCGCATGAACACTTTGAGAGGGGTTACCAGGACTGTGGATGACCCCACCATGGTGGAGACCATGCAGTACCTGATGGCACTGCACGAGCTGTGTGACGACTTTCGTGAGCAGTGGGTTGTTCAGGCACACCACGCCCGTAGTGTGGAAAACAGGCCCATGAGCTTCAGACCCAGCTGGACTCCGTTCGCGCCGCTCTCGACGCGGCTCGAGAGCACGAGGAGGGTCTCCAGAAGACCCTGGCAGCTAGCCACACCACCCACCAGCGTGAGCTAGATGCTCTCCGGCAGCAGCTTAGCCAGCCACCATCAGGCGCTTGTACTCGCCTCACAGCGAGGAAGAGTGCGCCCGGAATACCTGCTTCACCCCGTGTCCCATATGACACACCTGGCGGGAGTCAGCCGACTTGTCAGGGAGCCCGCATGAAGATCACACCCCGCAAGCAGGTCTTCGCGTGTGGCCCTGATGGGAGATAGACCCTAGCCTCCCCCGCGCCAGTCTTGGACCAGGCGACTGGAGATGCTATTTCCAAGGCCTTGAGTCAGCGACCACCGGCCATTGGAGGCACTAGTGACCCTACCCTAGGGAGGTACACCTCCAACACCGACTCCGAGACCAGCACCGATGCCGACTCCGACTCCGTCACCGGCTCCGGCATTGACTTGAGCACCGATGCCGAGGAGCCCATGGGATATGCTACCAAGGAGGAGGGATACGGCAACACCGACATTACCATCGACATCACCGGAGGTGACTCGAGGTATGTCTATGATGATGACGACGACGGCTCCTTTGGAGGAGGATACCGAATGCCTGAGGCCGTTGTGGACCTGATGGAGGAGGACCCTTCCGAGGTTGAGCTCTACCACGAGGACACCGCTGACACCGACCCTAGCGTGGAGCTACTGATGGAGGTCTCAGGAGCACCCGAGGTTGGTAGCCAGACTGTCCCCACTATTGCAGGGGCATAGGCTACTGACATCTTTGACTCGCTGGCTCGACGATGGGATCGACTTCCATCAGGAGTGGCTCGATTATATCCAGGGTCTGTGAGAGGCTAGCTGCAGGATAGGATGGTAGGGGATAGCAGCCCTTTTGGTAGTTTTTGTAGTAGGGAGATGGTGGTGTGATCATATCTAGTGGCTTGTAGTAGTGACTCCCATGCTAGTACTAGTAGCGTGTAGTGTATCATGCGTAATCCCTGGATAATCCGTGGGTGTACTTGTAATGTAAGACTTGGATGTGTGCTTGTTCGTCCATTTGGATCTTTGGCTTGATTGAATTGTTTGTGCGTGAAACCAAGAGCAGTAACAACAACAATAACTTGAATGATATCAACGAGAAAAAAAAGTAACCAATAAACCTAGAGACCCACTCCTTTTCGTAGCATGTGACAGTTGCGGTGTGATCACAGGATGCCGCCAAAGTGCTCAGCCCGCCTCCAGGCCCGCAGGGCTCGAGCCCGCAATAACAATGAGGAATAAAAGGAACACCCTCGCAAAGGGAGGACCGCTGCTCGTGGAACACCGGCTAACCGCCGCCACTCCGAGGCACAAAACCAATGCGCACAAGGCGGAGCAAGAGAAGAAGAAGCGTAGTCCAGTCACCATGGGGAAAATCAAGTGGCACATTCTGCACCTGCCAATGTGGCAGCACCTGCCCTAGCCCGAGGCACTGCAGGTGGGACAGCTCCAAGAGAAGTACCACGGGCAGCAGCAGCAGGACCTGCCCAAGGTGCAGCAGGAGAAGTCCTTCCGTAACCACCTGCCACCCTGGTAGATGTTATGGCCACCTAGACACAGCTACTATACACCATCGCGCAAGGAATGGCTCCCCGTGGGGGATTGAGTCATCAAAGCAAGATGTCGGAATTCATGACACTCAGGCCACCTACCTTTGATAGTTCCGATGAAGAACCTCTAGCGGCTGACGATTGGTTGCACGATATCACCAAGAAACTTAGCAGAGTCGAGGCCGACGATCGCGAGAAGGTTGTCCTCGCTGCCCACCAGCTCGTAGGAGCAGCTGGAGAATGGTGGGACAGCTATAGAGAAGCTGTCATGGATCCTGAAGCCATCTGCTAGGATGAATTCCAGCAGCCTTCCGGACATACAACCGAAGGGAATCATGAAGATGAAAGCTGATGAGTTTCGTGCACTGAAGCAAGGAACCATGACAATAAATTAGTGTATTAAGAAGTTCACAAAGCTTGCACGCTACGCCCCTTGAGAGGTTGATATGGACAGGAAGAAGCAAGATCGTTTCCTGGAGGGATTGAACCAAACCATGCAGACGCAACTAGTAACTCATATCTATCCTGATGTCAACACTCTGATGAACCGGACCATATTGCTGGAGAAATCACGTGCAGGATTAGAAAGTGAAAGGAAACATAAGTTTCAAGCTCAGAAGCTGAGGCAACAGGACAGAGTTCAGCGTTCTAAGTTCAGAAGATTCCGGAAGCCACAGCATCAGCCCACCATGCAATACCGCACCCCTATAAATCAGCAGCAGCCACAGCCATCTACGCAGTCTGTTCGCCAGCCAATAGCTCCACAGCCATACCGAGCCAACTCCAGTGCTAACCAAACTCCTAATATTGTGAGAGCATGCTTCAACTGCCGCGACCCAGGTCATTTGGTTGCTAACTGCCCCCTCAACAAGCCACCTACTGCAGCCCGTACCAACTCCAGAGCCAGAACCGCTGCTTCTGGAGCGGTCCGAAGTGCCCAAAGGTCATCAGGACAGCCAAGAGGGACACAACACTACGGACGTGGCCACATGAACCACATCCACACTAATGAAGCAGAAGATGCACCTGATGTCGTATTCAGTGAGTACCTGAACAGCTCAACTATTGCTACAGTTCTATTTGATTTAGGAGCTTCGCATTTGTTCGTTTCCTCGAGATTTGTCACCAACTTGTATTTACCCGCAATTTTACTTAAAAGACCAATGATGACAAAGTCCCCAGGCGCTACCATTAATTGTAAGCTTGGCTGCTTGGAGTCAAACTCCTATTAAGTGGGGTAGAGTTTGTGGCCGATTTGATAGTTTTGAGGTCAGAAGGGACAGATGTCATACTAGATATGGACTGGTTAACCTGCCACAAGGCTGTAATACTCTGTGCCAACCGTCAAGTAACAGCCATGAAACATCCCACATTCCTCAAGTCAAAGAAATCAAGTTCAATAACTAAAATTCAATAACTAAGTCAAGAAATTCAAATTTGAATTTAATTTAAAATTTTCAAAGTGAGCATTCTAAGATGTAAAATTAAATCTTATTTTAAAGTGATCATGATGATTAGCATGTGCAAAAAAAGAAATTTTTGTAAAATTTCAATTCAAGATTCAAGACGCAAATTAATCTACTCCTTTTTAAACTACAACCTGTTTTCCAAATTTTATAGAATAAAATCCGTTTCGAATTTGGAGATGATCCCAAAAGGAAAGTTGTTCATCCTGAAAAGTTCTTCAATCTTACAAATTTTCAAATTCATCTGAACTCAGGAAGTTGAGTTTTTCTACAAAAACAGAAGCTGGAGCTGGAATTTTGGGAAAATTAGAAATTGGAAATAATGCGGACTCTACCTGTCAGCCTCCCCGTCTTCTTCCTCCAGCCTCTTGCAGACAGCGCAGCAGCGCACGGCGCGCATGCACGAGCCCATGTTGCCAGGTCATCACGTGCCCCGCCCAGCTGTCCCTCTCCTCCTCCTATTTCTTTAGCTCCCAGCCGCTCTCCGGCGCTCCCTTCCTTCCCCCTCTCGTCTCTCTCGCGTGCCTGGACACCGCCGAAAGGCAAGCCACCGTGGAGGTGCCTCGCCGAGCTCTTTTCTGGCCAGCTGCCACAGCGAGCAGGCGCACCACCCCTCGCCCGACCTCCCACCGCTCTTCTCCCCTCCTCCCTCGTCTTGTTTCCCTCAGATTTTGAATTTTCCCCAAAGTGCGAGCTTCAGAGCTGCCAGCGCGCCGTCGGAATTGGAAATCCCGCGTTCTCTAGTGAGCCTCTGCCCGATTCAGCTCGGCCACTTTCCCTCCACCTCCTACCGCTCTTCCGGCCGAGCTTCCCCGTGAGAATTTTAGGCCTGTGGTGCAGGAATCATGAAGCTCCTCGCCATTGGCCGCCGAAACCGCGCACCTCACCATCGACGACCTACTTCCGGGCTCCTTCCTCAACAACAACCTCCACGCCGCTCATCTCCGTGCACCCGTGAAGCTCTACATCTTTTTTTCGTGATTTTTTGTCGACCGGAGAGCCGTCCCGACCTCGTCGAAGTTGGATCCGAGCCGCTCGCCGCTGTTGACCCCTTTTCCGGTAAGGTCCAGCCGCAGCGACCTCTCCTTTGGTCTCCTCGGGCTGCGGTCAGCCTTTTCGGCCTTGTCCCGG
>BCLH01002003.1:7401-37719 GCA_001602315.1 Zoysia pacifica
TGATGTCACTTGATGATTCAGGTGAGCACCTGGGAGCCGAGCCCGCGTTGCCGTACCTGAGCCCGGAGCTCGAAGGGGAGAAAATGCTCGTCGGCGCCAACTTCGCGTCCGCCGGCGTTGGGATCCTCAACGACACGGGAGTGCAGTTTGTACGTACTAGTGGATTGATCTCATCTCGATCAGTGTAATGCATTTTTACTGATCTTGCCGGTCCAAAATTTGATTGTGCGCGGTCCTTCTCGATCGATGGAGCAGGTGAACATCATCCGGATCGGCGAGCAGCTGGAGTACTTCCGCCAGTACCAGCAGAGGCTGAGCGCGCTCATCGGCGAGGAGCAGGCGACGCGGCTGGTGAACCAGGCCCTGGTGCTCATCACGCTGGGCGGCAACGACTTCGTCAACAACTACTACCTGGTGCCCATGTCCGTGCGCTCGCGCCAGTACGCGCTCCCCGACTACGTCCGCTTCATCATTTCCGAGTACAGGAAGATCCTCGGGGTGAGCCGCTGGTTACTACCATTACTATTCTACTCCTCGTACTGGTATCCGAAATTTTGGTAGAGTACTTTCCATCTGCTAGGAGACGCGAGTTTATACATGAATGAATTTTTTAACGCGTGGGACGATTGCATTGTGCAAGTACGCACCCCGGACCACGTACACGATCACACGCCAGTACCGGGTAGCGAAGCGATTCAATGCTTACGGACCAGTGTGCACCACGCATTAAACTCGAGCGGTGATTCACCGTGTTCAGTGTTCTACGGAGTGCTACTCCGTCTAGTAGAATTTTATTTCTATTTTTGTTGATCAAAACTTTTACTAATAATTTTTATATATTTAATTAAATTAAAAATTTAGTATTTATATTTTTAAAATTACTAAAATAAATATTTTTATAATATATATAATTTATATTATTAAAATTAATTAAATTTATCAAAATTATTGATGACGAAGGGAGTAGTAACAATTCTGTATAGTCCTGTTCACGTCGGCGAACACATGGTGGAGATGTAGAATTCAGTACTGGCGCCGCCGCGCGGCGCCATGTGCTTCGCGACGCCGCCCGCGCGCTGTTGTTGTAGTAGTGGTCACCGACCGATCGAGCCGACACCTGATGCAAATTGTGATGATTCGCTGTGTGTTGCAGAGGCTGTACGAGCTGGGCGCGCGGCGCGTGATCGTGACGGGGACGGGGCCGCTCGGGTGCGTGCCCGCGGAGCTGGCGCTGCACAGTCAGAACGGCGAGTGCGCGGCGGAGCTGATGCGCGCCGTCAACCTGTTCAACCCGCAGCTGGTGAGCATGGTTCGTGGACTCAACCGCGACATCGGCGCCGACGTCTTCGTCACCGCCAACACCTACCGCATGAACTTCGATTACCTCTCCAACCCGCAGAACTACCGTAAGGATCGAAGAAAACCTCAACCCAGAATTCCTTCTCGCGAATCGGAGAGAGTAATTGGCCGCTTGATGATAATTCATTCTGTCTCGCGCGTTGCAGGGTTCTCCAACGTGCAAGTGGCGTGCTGCGGGCAGGGACCGTACAACGGCATCGGGCTGTGCACGGCGGCGTCCAACGTGTGCGCGGACCGCGACTCGTTCGCGTTCTGGGACGCGTTCCACCCCACGGAGCGCGCCAACCGCATCATCGTCGGCCAGTTCATGCACGGCGACACCGACTACATGCACCCCATGAACCTCAGCACTATCCTCGCCGTGGACAGGGAGGGGCTCTAAGGCGCTGGTTTGGTGTGTGTGTGTGTGTGTGTGTGTGTGTGTTTGTCCGGGAAGTGACGGTGCTTAGTTTGATGTGTGCTGATAAATGGTTGACGGAACTGATTAATTTGATTGATCCGAGTATAAGTTTTGTTGAGTTTGGTTCACTTTGCTATTTTGGGTATGTTTGTATCACTGCTAAACGGGCCCCGCATGTCCGAGCCGAACCCTTTTCTCCAGCTTCCTGCATTTGCCGCGATACGAACCGCGCACGAGGGCCAAGCTGATCGAAGGCTAGGATTCCAAAGGCATGTCGAGCAGAAGCACTGCATGCACAGCCACCTATTCTTCCCATACCTGCACCGGAGCATGCCGCGTGGCCACCGTCTCCATCAAGGGATCGCCGCCGGAGGCGAAGAGGATGATGCCCCCTGGATGCCTGCCCGTCAGCCTCTGGAGCTGCTCTGCACACTGCACGGTCCAGACGCCCGTTGTTGTGCTCCGCTGCCAAGAAGAGGAACACGATTGGGACTTGGGAGGTGGTTGCAGTTTGCTTACTTACGTTTCCGCCATTTTTTTAGGCTTCGATTCACATTTCGGACAGGTTCTTATTGAGATTAGTTCCTTCGCTGCAATAACTGGTAAGGCACTCGATAGATTGTGCAAGTATTTTTGAAAGAAAAATATTTTTATTTTTTTTAGTTCGTCAAGGGGAAGTCCTTTTTTTTTTTTCTGAGATGAATGTTCACTCGGACGGATAGCCCATTCCAAGTGCCGACAGCCGAGACCGTTCGGATAAGCCCATTCGGCCTAGGAGGTAATGGCCCTAAGTAACCAAATACGGCCCAGTTTCACAGCTCCAAACCCCACGAATCCGATACCACCGCGCCGCCACGCTCCTCCGCCTCGGATCCTCTTCGGTGAACGCCTGAACCGGTAAGCTCCTCCGCGCGCCGCTCTCGACTCCGACGTGCTCGATCTCCTTCCATTCCATTCGTGTTGAGTTTTGTTCCTCTGATATGCAAAACCAGCCTAAGAAACACGGAGACTGGCTGAGGCAGCGGTGCAAGGATGCCGCTGGGATTGATAGTGAGCTCTCTCGGGCGGTCGATGCGGCGGAAACGGCTGTCCTCGCTGGACATCCTCTCCTCCAAGAGGGCTCCGCGGGACTACTACAAGGGCAAGAACTGCAAGCCCACCGGGTTCCACACTCGCAAAGGTAACAGCTCCATTCATCGATGTATGGTGGGTCGAGCTGTTCTAGATCGGCCATTCTTATCGAAGAGGTTACGCTTTGCTGCGATTGGGCAGTTCATCCTCCCCTCTTACAAAATAGTGATTATTGAACTGGGGAAATTATAAAGTTGCAGGATTATGTACCATCCGATCAGCATGCTGACTTAGGGTGCTAAAATTAGATAGAGCTTGAAACGGTGACAGTTTTTGCTGCTTGCACCTTTTGGAGTATTGTTATATGTGGTGAATAAAACGAGGGGAAAAAATGTTCTTAGCCAGTCTTATAAAAATGCTACAACCATTGGTTTGTCAGAAAATATTTCTATCCACTATATGATATGCCATGACGCACGTATACCAGTGGCCCCAAATTGACGAGACCGTGGATTTTAGTTAGTGAAAGGCGCTATTTGCATCCCCCTTAACAATCATGCAGAGGACTCAGTGAAATCTGTTAGAGTCTGGGACAATATTTTTACTTTCAATACTTTATAGACTATTCAGTTTCAGTTGACATTACATGATTACAATTGACAGAAACCTTGACTGGTGGATAGTAGCTGACTTAGATACTTTGCACTTGATAACCTATCGGAATGTCTACTGACAACTACATGGTGATTTAAGTTGAACCAAATATTATTTAAGGCAGTAATTTCTGGACACAGCTGTTGAAGTAAATAAAGAGGAATCATCAATATATTCAGCACTTGTTATCATCTGTCTCTTTGATGGAGATCTTGATATGAGCTTGTAGTAAAAAAATGGAATCATCAAAATATGCTAATAAAAGATTTATTGTTTCCTTTTTTTTCTTATTTGAGCCTTGAATTATGTATAGTTCTTAACCAGCGGTATAATTTATTTTGCACATTTAGAGCTTGTACTTTTTTCACCACGCCCGTGATAACTTGTTTCAGTGCACATCTCCACCCACTGTAATACTATAGTTATTCAGCCTTACATATTGGATTCTAATATTTTGGTTTTGGTTCCATTTAGTCCTATCTCACCTTATGCGAATATAGAACTATCTTTATTTCCCCTTTTGGGTACTATCCTAAAACGTTATTCTTTGGCAGGTGGATATGTGGTTGTTGATGAGAAGTTGCCTAGATTTGTGGTCCCTGACTTGACTGATTTCAAGGTAATTGGTGTAATATATTGTTGTTTTGCACATTAAAGACTTATGTAGCATGTTAAAACTAAATACTATCAAGTATAAATGGTCTTACCTCATCTATTTCGTTTATGATTCAACTCTACCAACTTGGAAAACCAGTGGCCGGATGTAGGTAACAGATGTCAACCTTTATTGAAGATGCTAAAGAAACAGAAATATGAGTTATTTTTCAGAATTTAAAAACTCAACACACATTATAGAGGTTCCCAAAATTTTATTTTGTCAAATGTTCAATGTTTGACTGAAGAAGTATGACAAAAACACAGTAGGTGTAATGAAATTCGTTGCCATAACAAACATGAGTTTAGGCTGGAATAGAGAGCACATGGAATGGATCATATATTTATCTAGTACCTCTTATGTTCCACAGATGAGTTGTTTTTCTCATCAATTATGACTAACAAATATGTCATGTGAATGACTGCAGCTGAAGCCTTATGTGTCGCAATGCGCCAGGGACCTCACGGCATCCACTACATCCTCGACTACTGCAGAATCTACTGAAAACAAGAGCTGATCGTACGCTCAGGTTGCGTTACGCTTTACAAGATGCAGTCCAGCCTCGGTTACTTGCAACGTTTTGACGAACAAGAGCTGAAGACAAGTAAGTAGCGTCAGCAGCCTAGCTACATAAGGGCTTGTTCAGAATGATTTCTTGGACGAACATTGTCTTGACGATTTCAGCTCGATACAACGTTCCACTGATTCCTTCTGTAACTTTGATTGTTCATTTCTGAAATGAGCTTGACTCGACGTTTCGTGCTGGAGCATGTTGATGATCAAAATAAGTTGTACTGATTCATCCGATGTATTTTACAATAAAAACTACCGTTAGGTGGGCTCTTCGATCTGGTGGCATCTATGCACTGAAAGTTGTAGCCACGCACCTCATCCGCAGTATAACGCTCGTCAAAGAAAACTTAGTTTTGTGGTAACGGGGATTAAATGTTGAAGAAGCACTCCATGGAGCGTGGATTCTGAATGTGAAAAAGACGAGTAGACGACCACCAAATTGCTTTCAGTAGGCCGAATAGGCCATTCCAAGGCCCAACAGGCAGCAGCCTACCAAACCATCGGCCTGTTAGGGTTTGACGAGGCGCAAACCCAACCGGCTGATCAAAGCGCCACGCCAGCTATAAAAAGTGTTTCCCCTCCGTGCCAAGTTCTCAACGCCGCCGTCTTCTCTTCGTCCTCGTCGTCTCGTGTGGATTTTTTTTTGAATCTTCGTCTCTTGTGAATCAAAAGCGCCTTTCCCTTTTGATTTGATTTTATTTCGATTTGTGCTCGCCTTTGAAGCTTGAGATTCTAAGTGCTTCGTCATCTGGTCGCTGGGAGGATCGGTTCTCGGACCGGTCGCCGTTCCCTGCCGACTCGTTCCCTTGAAGCAACATCCACCTGTTGTATCCTGAGCTCGCCTTCCTCTCGCGTCTTCGGACTCTTCCGGCGCCGCAGGGCGCGCGGCGACTCTTACATACATGTATCGACCACAGCTGCATCACTTTCGCAGGCAGCTCTTCCAGTCGACCTCTCATTCGATCTGTTTTGTGAAGCAATAAAAGAGTTTGGGTTGGTTGGGTATTTGGGACGACGGTGATGAGTACCATAGACCTGTAATGACTCCTGCGGAGATGATCGCATGGTCAAAGAACATCTAAGGGACTGAGTTGTCTTCGCCACTGGATCTGGTTTTTCCGAAACATTTTGCAGTTGTGTTTCCATGTCGTTATTGATTTGTCTGGCTTCTAGTATTGGTTTAACTGTGCCTGTGAGCCGCTATGGTTTTTGGGCAGTGTCGAGATTGGAAGCGAACAGAGTCGTTCCTCTCGCTATCCAGCGCGGATTTACGGATGCAATTGGACGTCGAGGAACTACATTTCAAGTTCAGTTCACTACTATATTTGATATAGGTTGCAACAAAGTTTCACGATTCCACGGTTCGTGGCACACAAACTAAACAGATGAAGAGCACATTGAAATTTGAATCGTGCTTCCAAAGAACAGATCAATTCTCATCGGATGGACACGAGAACAGAAGCTTCGGACTTTGATACTCCAACTAGAACAGCACGGGATCAGGTTCTTCTCAAGTGAAGAACAAAATTTCTGGCATTACTAACCTCATCTTTGATCGTATAGGTCTAAGAGCCAAGAAGTCGCATCGTCCTTACTGTTGCAAATTTTTTATACTGGGCCGCTAGGTGCCCGATACGACCTATGAATGGATGGGGCTGACTCATTGATCCCCTGGTCGGCCTTGGTGACGGCCCAAATTCGAAATTCTGTGTTTTTAATTAATATCGTCATTCACTTTTTATTTTTTTGATAAATTTTATATATTTTAATATAATATAATTTATTATTATAATTATTTGAATCACAACTTAAAATTTTATATATTCGAACAAAATTTTTGAGTAAAACGAATTATCAAAGTTGTATTTAAAAGTTAACGGTGATATTAATTAAAGAACAGAGGGAGTGCGGTCATAGCCTCTTCATTTTAGAGTGGGGTTTGGCTTTGATTAAGAGCGGATTGTAGCAAAATTCCTATCAAACACCTCAATTTAAGGTACTAGTAGCTTATGTCACCCGTAAACAGTTTAAAAAATTTTTTTTTTGGTAGTGCTACGAGCCTGATAAAGTTATGGTTTGAAATGGTGCGTTGAAGCATCACTTGTTCTGTGCCCGTGTAAATGTCTGATAAAGTTCGCACCCTGAGAGCACCCACACGAATCCGAAAGTTCAAGTCATCACCACTGCAAATGTCCATCTCCAACGAAGATTACGCTGGGTCCGATGCTTCGTGCAACCAAGCCACGTTTCATGATTTTACTGCTCGACGAGGAGGAAAAACAACTGCGCTGATCGGACAGGAGATCTGACCCCGTCACATCATTGTGTCCGTTTCTCGCTTTCTGCTTCGCCGGGGCTGCGACTCCTTTGGATCGCCAAGGCTTCTCGATGACACGGCCCGGCGATAAAGCGAGCTAAAATGAAGCGGACATCTTCTACGGGTCACCAGCCACCACCGCCGGTCGCCCTCCGGTGTAACGAAAGAGATCGCCACCGTCCGGTAACGCTTCCATTCGACATGGCCGGGCGGGCCCACTCGTCTCCAGCGCCTCGCGAGCGAAATCTTTTTCTTGTCACGCGCAGCGGTATCGTCCCCGGCCGGCACACGCACGTTCGCCCAGGCTGGTCCGCTCAACTTGGCCTGGCTGGCGACCCGTCGACCACGCTTCATCGGCTCCGCCCGCGCGACCGTGATCCGAAACAGGGGGCGGAAGCGCGCGCATGGGGGCGGCGGGAGGAGATGAGCGCGAGGACGTGGAGCTGGCCCTCACCACCCGTTGCCACGGTGGCCCGGCTCGCCTTCCTCTCCCGTTTCACGGGCCGGAGCTGAAGGCGTGGCTCCCAGCTCGCTAGGATCCTCCCGCCCGTGGGAGTAAGATATTTCCGCGCGGATTAGTCCACGCACACGTCCCCAAAAGCGGCGTGCTTTATCGCGTCGGGCCGGTAGATATTTTCGCCGGGTCAGCAGCCCCCGGGCCATAGAGTTGGTGCTTGCACGAGACGGGCACCGAGCTCCGCTCCGCTTCCTGCTCGCGGGCGGACGGCCGCGATCACACGGCCGGTTTCGCCCGAGCGCGCCGGGCCGTTCGCTCGCGTCTATTTTACTCGCCGGCCGCGGCGTCGCGTGGCTTCTTTCGTCCCCTCTCCCCCTCTCCCTGGCCGCCAGGTCGCTGCGTGCTCGCACCCCAGCCCACTCATCGCCGACGAGGAGGAAAGCTGAAAAGGCGACGAAATTATCCTTTGCTGCTCCAGCGCAGCGCAGCGCAGCGCGGCGCAGCCGAGCCCTTCGCCATCGCCACGCCGCGCCACCGCCGCCCCTGAATTGATTAGTCGCGGATAATGATGCGGGCCCGACGGCGACGGGCGGACGACCGCGTCAGCCGGTGGCCGCTTCTAGCACGCCGAGCAGAGGCCGTGCATCTATGCTAAGAGCAGGCGGCGGGAGCTCGGCAGGGCTTGGGATCTATTGGGTAGTGCCGGCGAACGAACTGATGGAGCAGGAAGTTTCCGCAGATCCGGCACCCGCGTCGTCCGCACCCTGTCCCGGCCGCTGCTGATTTGGCGCTGAAGTTTGACCCCGGAGGTGGGTGGGTGGGTGGATTCGTTCAGACACATGGTGGGCGCCGGCGAGGGGGATCATGTCGGCGGCAGTGGTGCCGGCGTGGCGGGAGGGCAGCAGTTCGTGGACCGGAGCAAGGTGAGGATCCTGCTCTGCGATGGGGACTCTAGCAGCTCAAGGGAGGTGCTCCGGCTCCTCTGCAACTGCTCCTACCAAGGTCAGCCCAGCTTTACGGCACTCCCGTATCTGGTTGTTTATGCTCATGGATTACGTAATTAGGATGGTGTTCGCTTGTTCCTGTTGGGCCCAATCATTTGCCGTAGTACTGGTGTTTTTCTGGTTGGAATGGAGTTATGTGTATGCGTATTCGTACGCTTTTGATGCTGTTGGTGACCTTTTTCCTTTTTGATCCAGTAACCTGCGCCAAGTCTCCACGGCAGGTGATCAATATTCTCAACTACGAGGGCGGCGAGATCGACATCATCCTGGCCGAGGTCGATCTGCCGGTCTCCAAGTGTTTCAAGATGCTCAAGTACATCGCCAGGAACAAGGACCTGCGTCACATCCCCATCATCAGTAAGCTGCTTACCTGTTTTTGCTGCTGGTGCCAACTACCATGGCGTATGTGTACTGATCATGCTTCTGTTAACGGAATCATGCAGTGATGTCCAACAGAGATGAGGTGCCTGTTGTTGTCAAGTGTCTGCGGCTTGGGGCGGCAGAATACTTGGTGAAGCCTTTGCGCACAAATGAGCTTTTGAACCTCTGGACCCATGTGTGGCGGCGAAGACGGATGGTAAAGGGCACTCTGCTGATTCAAATCACCTCTGTGACTCTGTTAAAAACATGCTGTAAGCTGAGATGCCTGTGGGCGTTGCTGTACCTGTATGAATTGTTCTTTAAACTGCGTATTGGTGTTGGCAGCTTGGTTTGCCCGAGAAAAACTTCTTCAATGACAATTTCGAGTTGGTGCTCTCTGAACCTAGCGATGCCAATACCAATAGCACCACTCTCCTCTCAGACGAGACAGATGACAGGCCAAAAGAAACAAATCAAGAGGCAGGCACATCCAATCAACGTGAATATGAGGTACTGAACTCGCTAGTCATAAGTGAGTTTACTGCATTCCCTTTGCTCTTAGTAGCATTCCATTTCTGATTTATGCTTTTCTTCTGCCTGTGAAATGTGCCGGTTTGTCTGGAAGATCCGTTAGATTTGTAAGGGGTATTTGTGGAGAGATTTCATCCATTAACCTGAATATGTATTGCCGTATACTTGTCTAAATGTTGTTCCATATCTTGGCATATTTTCAGTCCAACCCTTCTGTTGCTGAGCCTGAACAAAAGACTGAAATGGAGGATCTATCACGCTCTGTTGCTGATGGTGATAAAGCATGTAAGATTTTTTTTTTGTTAGCTGATTTCTTATTTGATAGTGAATTACAAAGGGGCATCATTGTTAGATTCCTTTCTCACCAACTGTACTGTTAATCACCAATAGTTCTTTAACTTTTTCTGATTTTATTCACCCTTTAATTACCAGCATATCCAAGAAGAATGAATTCACGCCCTATAAAGACTAACCTGAGGGTTGCTGAGTCTTCTGCATTTCTAGCATATGTTAAGTCAGGCACCCCGACCAGCAGTTCAGTTGATAGTGAGTTACAAAGAGGTGGCAGTCGGCTAGATTCTTTTGATAACCAGGGTAATTGCTCTGGTGCAACTGACAAAAGTGACACTGGTATTGATATAAATATTCAGGATAAAGAAGCGTATGAGATGCGTGTACAGTATCCTATGGTATGCTATTCTTCCTCTAACTTGCACATGGAGCAAAGCAGTGAAGGACAAAATGATACTTCAAGAACTCCTCATGTATATCATTTACCATTTTATTATCCTGGAATGTTAGAACACGGCATGCCACTTCCGCATGTGCAAAATTTTCATGGAAACATAAACCATCCTCAATCACATCCACCAACGACATTGTTCCCTCAGTACAATATGCATCCTCATTGCCATGGTATGCCTATGATGCCATCATTTCAGTTTAACACTGCTGGTATGAGCATGCAGTCAAGTCATTTACCGACACAGAATGTGTGTTCATCGGTACCAAGCACACCAATGCCTGAGGAAACATGTGGTCGCTTTGAAAGGAGGGCCCAAGCACTTGCCAAATTCAGGCAGAAAAGAAAAGAGCGTTGCTTTGACAAGAAGGTGAGGTATCTGAACCGGAAGAAACTTGCTGAAACAAGACCAAGGGTGCGAGGACAATTTGTTAGGCAGGCAAGCAATGTGGATATTATCAGCACTGGAGATGATGATATCTCTGAAGATGAAGATGATGATCCATCTTCCAGGGAGGTAGAAATGATTTCTTCTCCAGAGTAGTCAGTAATGTCTTATATGTGAAATAGATCACAGAATTTTGCTGCTCACTTTGTTACTTAGTAGACCTAGGCAATACAATCTTCTGTTCGCAGTTGTTATTTCTGTGAGGTAAAGAACTTGTGGCATATTGACCGGTATTACTGTGAACACTTTTGGGAAAAAGGCATACTGTGATATGATAAATTGTAACGATTCAGTGATCCACCACCAATTTAGCCCATTATCTTGTTGCTGTTGGCTAATATGTCCGACTCACATGGGTTTGCTTTTTCTAATTTTGTGCTCTATCAAAGTGCATTTTAATTTGTGATTTTGGATGGTATCATAAAATAAAACTGTACTTCTGCTTGTGCGATTAAGTTATCGTACTGGCCGCTGCAAATATTTACTCTTATATGAAGCAAACACGAGTAGTTGAGCCGTTGCTCTCATATTATTTGTACAGGATCTGAAACATGCATACTATCGTATCAATATTTTCTGAATTTGGCATGGCTTATGTCTGAAACACTAGAAGCGAATTAACAAATGGACCTGATCTGGGGATGGAAAACCTTCCAGTTCTTTATGAAAAGAAAAAAAAATTATTTGTAGCCTATGACTATAGCAACATATGTTGGAATAACGTCTCACAGGATATAAAAAAAATATGTATAACGAGATGGAGGCGTTAATGGAAGGGAAGCCAAAACAACAGGCCTATAAAGCCATGATCCCCTCCAATCCCGTAGAGAGGTGGTGTTAAGCGAGTAGTTTGATAGAGTAAAGGACGCGATTACACTGGAATTTAAGGTCAAACTTTCCGGAAGCTCCACAAGGGCGAAAGAGTAGCTTGATAGAGTGCAGGGTGGAAAGGCTCAATGGCCGTACCAACAATTCAGACATACTATATTTCAGGTTAAAATTAAGACAACTGGAACCATGCCTCAAACTGGTGTTAAACTTGTGAGGTTGTGCAGTGAAAGTACAAGAGTTAATTTACACCCTCATTTTCTTCCCATTTCACATCACTTTTTGTTAAAAACAAAAGCACTTCTCTCCTTCCCCTAAAAAAGTACTCCCTCGGTTTTAAATGATTGACGCAGTTGATTTTTAATATCAACTTTGATTATTTGTTTTATTCAAAAAATTTGTTTCAATGTGTAATATTATTTGTTCTGATTTAAATTTCATTAATGATAAATTAAAAATAACAAAATTTTACGCATTTAAACAAAATTTTACACATTTAATTAAATTTTTTTAATAAGAGAAACGTCAAAGTTGATTTAAATTAATAGTGTCAATATTTTAAAACCGAAAAAAGTACTCTAAATAAGATAAACATGTCATCAAGACATGCTACTCGATCGAAGTGGAGCTTGAGTTGGTGTTGCATCCTTATCCACCAACTCTGCATCTGCAAAATGGCCTTTCGCTCTCACTCCTGTAGTTACTACGCGTACACCCCCCACTCATAAGCAGCAGCGGACAAATCCACAACACAAAGATCAAAAGAACATCTAAGCCGTATCTAGTTTTGTTTTAGGCAATTCATCGCTAGTAGAAAGCGAGTCCTTGTTCCTGGAGCCAAGGGCAGCTGCTGTCCCAGCCTCCGTCGATGTCATCCACCATGTCGTCGAGGTTCCACAGGCTGCCCCACCCCCACGTGTCGCCGCCGTCGAGCTGGTCCTCGCTGGACCCCTCGCTGGCAGCCGAGGCGCTGACGCTTCCGCCGTGGAAGTGGTAGTAGGACGAAGAGCAGGAGGACATGGACATGGGGCAGAGCTGGTACAGCAGATCGTCCATGTCCAGCAGCATCATCTGCAAGTCCTCATGCTGCGGCGCCGGGGAGGACACCGCCGGCGCTGCCTGCTGTCTGGTGACCGCGTGGTCATGGTCGCCGGGCTTTTTCAGCTGCTGCATCTGCTGCTGCTGCTGCTCTTGCCCCTGTATCAGCATCTGGCTCTGCATCTCGCGGCGCTGCTTGAGAAACCTCGCCCTCGCGCGCTCGATGTTCTTGGACGGCTTGCCCTTCTTGAAGTGCGTCCGCCAGTAGTTCTTGATCTCGTTGTCCGTCCGCCCCGGCAGGCTGCGCGCGATCGTCGACCATCTGCGTAGCAGAACGGAACAGAGGCGCGCGCTCAGTTTCACCTTTGTCGTTGGTCATGTTTCATCGAGAGACGGACGCGAGCCAGTAGCCACCATTCAATGATAAGGTTCAAGAGATGAGTTACCTATTTCCCCACAAGGCGTGCAGCTCAAGGATGACGCTCTCCTCCTGCGGCGTGATCTTGCCTCGCTTGAGGTCGGGCCTCAGGTAGTTCACCCAACGAAGCCTGCAGCTCTTGCCGCTTCGCTTCAACCCTGCACGTCGAAACAGGCCAGCGTTAAGATCACTCACGTGCAGAGTTGTCTTTTAAATTAAATTTTCTTGCAAGTTGGCAGTACACGAGCAGTATATACACCCTAGCTTATTTTTGTTTTCTCGCAGGTTTGACTACAACAACTTGCAACTTAACAAATGCAACTTGCAGCGTCAGGTTATGAAGCCTCTTCATATAACGAAAATTATGAGGAAAGAAAAAGGATCAGGAGTGTGGTAAGACAAATGAGAATCAGTACCTGTCAGTTTGGAGACAGAATTCCACCTCCCTTCCCCATGCTGCCTCACGTAGTCGAGCAGCAGCTCGTCTTCCTGCGCTGTCCACGGCCCCTTCCTCCACCCTCCCTCCTCCCTCCCCCATCCAAACTGCCCGTCCATCATTCCAAACTGCCCGTCCATCATTCCAACCTCCCCTTCTCCTCGCAACGAACGAGCTAATCGATCGACCTTGTGCACCTGAACCGTCGCCGCTCGGCGCCTCAGCGAACGGGCGAGCCGGCGAGGCGATGTGAATCTGCGATGCGGCAACTGAGTGAGCTACTGCCGCATATATATCGGCGCGCAGGCTCGCCGGAGGCCGAAGTCGCTGTCAGGGGCACCCCACTGCCACTACGCTCTTAAGAGCAGGGGGCTTGCCTGAAATGCCCCCGGGCCGCTCGGGGTCGCGGGTAATTTTGGCCATTGTTTTTTGCTCTTTTTCTCGATGGATATGATGACGGGTTACCGACTTACCGTGGGATTTCTGCCGAAAGCGCGGCCTCGGCGGCTATAGCGTAGCACCTGCGCTTCTTGGTGTTGCGTGGAGGAGCCACGACAGGGACAAACCATGTCTGCTAGTTCTAGGACTAGCCTGTGGCAAGCGGCCCCGGCCACCGGCAACCGTTTTTGCTTGCAACATCAATGGAGTTACTGATGACACACACATGGAGGGATATCACAATGGAGATTTGGTGGCGTGTCGCTTCTACTCGCCGTGTTGATCTACAATTCAAGATGTTGAGTAGGAGAAGGTTAATTTTGTATTTCGCACCAGTCAATTCCTTGGTCAAGTAGGGCAATCACGCGGCAGTTCCTAGTACGCACCCAGTACGATTCCAACACAAATCAGTCATGCATGTCCACGTCCAAAGAGGCTTCTGAGTGTTTGGGGCGGGGATCTTTTGCGTACGATTTTAGTATTTTCTTTGTTACGAGTCCTGAGAGCCCTTTTGAAATGCAATAGCTCAGCAACCATTTCAAAAGAAAACAATTTAATTCCTACAAATTCTGACAAAAAATAAGAATCCTATAGTACGGTGAGCCCTGTTCTTTACCCCCTGAAATGTGCCGCCAGAACCTGTGACCACCACGACACGTTGTCAAGCTATAGGCCAAACAAGCACTCAGACTTTTGTACAGTACCCTCACAAAAGGGTAGTACTCAACCTTGGCCCCAGCTCAGGTGCTCCTTGTCGAGGGCTCAGAGCCTCAGCCCCAGCGCAGTAGACCTGCGTCTGCCGTGGACCCTTGGTGCGCTCCCGCTTGTACAGTGCGTCTGCGCTGATAGTTGACTCGGGCTTCGTCCCAACTTGCGCATGGCCTACTCATGACAGCCCGTTCGTGCTGGACTGGTCGAGGTTTGTATGGCCTCGCCGCTCACGTCGCTGCACGGTGAAGTCTGGCACACCAGTCTCGTCGCTTTTCACGTGTTCACGGACAATCGGATACCAATTCGAAAGATGTCACTCTATGAGATTTCTCCATCTTTTCGTCGCCGCTTGTCCAAAATAGCTTGATGAATCACACAGGTTTGCGTTTAGCACACAAACCAATTGGGCGTGAAAAGGTGAAAGGTTTCGCTTCGCTGCAGGCCTCTCCAAGCTGGTGAAGAAACGTGGTTTGACGCGCGGTCAAGTCCTCCCGGCCGCATTGATCAACCGCAGACCCAAAACGCGAACGTTAATTTCATCCCCTCCACTCCGAGCTGGTAAAAGAACGCCGTACCAAAGTTAAAAGTAAAATGGCACTGCTGAGTGCGGAACCAAGATGTGCGATGCACCAAAAGCAGGCTGATCACGTAAAATAATCGTGACTCGACAGGCCTAACTCGCGGAACACTGGCCGCCGCCTTGCCCCTCCCGGTTGCTTCAAGGGTGAGCAAAAAACGAAAGAAACCCAGGCGACGCGGTTCGCAGCGGAAAAAGCGCTGCTCTCTGCTCGTCTGCGTCGCGGCGGCCGTCGCCATCGGCAAAAAGCGCCCCGGCCGCCCCCCCTCCGCCCCGGTGCATGAACCCACCGTTGTTTGATCGGGCCTTTGACCGCGCCACATCACCGTCGCCCGGCCGCTCGGCGCGCGCCACGTCCGGCCCTCGCGTGCTCCCCTCTGTCGCCCTGCCCTGGCCCCCGTCGTCCGGTCCGGGCACCGCCTCGTCGTCAACACGGGATCGATGCCGCGCGCCTAACCCCACCACCACGCACCACGCACGCCACCGCGCGGGCGTGTGCCGCAGCGAAACGTGCTCCGATCCGACCCGCGTCGCCACCACCAGTGCGCTCTCGTCCGCCTCGGCCCGACTGGTCTTTGGTTACTCGGTTTGTGACGTCCGCGCCCCCAACAACAAAGGGACACGAGCGCGAGAGCCGCTCGCTCGAGGCACACGCCGGAGCAGAGTCGTTCGTGGTCTCTGCTTGTCGCTAGTCATGTTGGGGCATGACGCGAGAGGCGAAACTAGCTCGGGGTTGAGAGCGATCCGTGGGTTCGTTGGTTGCCCACGATGGGGGTGCTGACATCTGAAAGACACCCGTATAGTTAGTAGCAGTACCACGCCATGTGTTGCACGAGCTGGACTGTTGGTGGTCATCTGCGTGCCAGTTCTCAACTGCAGCTGCTGCTCGTTGAGTCTTACTCGATGATGATAAGATGAGAATCACGTTTCCAAGAAGGGGGACCGGTTCAGTGAGAGCCTGCTTCTTTTGATTTTTTTTTTACTATTGACATTTGTCAGTGTAATTTTGTACAGGGATAAGAAACTACATGAATTATTGATTTCTTCTATTCACACTGCGCTATGGCTGCTTATAACATTCACATAAAAGTTTTCTACATGTTTAAATTGCGAAAGTACTGCACTATGGTTCGAGTAAAAAAATTTAGCATTGCTACAATCAGAATAAACTATCCCTAATGCCCAACGTGCCCGCTAAAAGAACAAATACAAAAAAAGCAAGTTGCTAAAGAGAAAAAAGTGTTCAAGATAGAGCAAGATGCTGAAAGCTATTAACATACACTCCTATTTACATGCACTCCTATTGCCTTTTTATGGTTTTAGCGACGCCGTTTCGATCACTAATCTTCTACTCAAATGCAAGTCAAGAGACATGCCAAAAAAAAATAGATATTATACTATCAGAAAGTACTATTGAATCCATGTTTTTATCCTAGAGATGCCTTTTTTCAATGTTATCAGTGTTACAAAATAAAATTTTGATCAGATATATATTGGTAAAAGTGTCAAAAAAAAGTTTTGTTTTTGATCGAACGGAGTAGTTGTGGAACCATTTTCGTTTATCTTAGCGGTGTTGCACATGTCAGGCTGTTTTTTTTTTTTTATCTCACTGCATAGCATAAGAACCACAATTGCATGGTGGTAGACCACCACCAGGATCATTGGCCGGTCAATTCAGGGTCTATAAAGAGCGAAAAGCGCGTGTTTCAGAAAATGGAACGGAGCAGAAAGGGTAATCTACCAGTTGACATCTCAATACCGACAAGAAGACTTTTTTGAAGCGAAAGAGCAAAAGATCCATTACCACATCTTATCAACTAGTAGGACGAGTAGATATTAAGCTTAGCTCAGCTAAAGCAGAGACGCTTTATCAGAGGACAGTCCTGATTCAGATGAACAAGCACACGAGAAGACTGTCAATGCACGAAGCTGGCAGTGCCGTAGTACACGTTGATGCGTCGGATAAGCTCCCTTATTAAAAAGATAAATATATATGACATTGGACGGAAATCGTACGCGGTTATTTGTATCGTTGTAGGCTGCCGAACAAGCAGGATCAGTGTTGGTCGATGGTCATGCGCGCCTCAACTCAACACACGTAAGTCAAACGGTCTGATCTTGTCGTTACACGCTCAAACAGTGGTTTGAGACCATGCATCCCTCGCTGCACATTGCTTTCATGGAAACCGTGAAGCTTGGGATCGGAGAGACCACAGCTATCGGTCGACTTGGAGTGGAAGACCAACCGATTAGGTCGTGTTTTGATACGTGATCTCGGCATCGGGCCGCAAAATCTTAGCTAGTCGTGTGCTAGTCTGTGTAAGTCTATTGTTCTCGGTTGATTAGCCGGCGGTGACTGTGCCGGAGTTTGCCGGACGCCACGGCGCGCAAACTCCGAAGCCGCAAGGTGACGGAGACGACGCCAAATCCAGTGCTTCCTAGGTCCTCGCCCTCCAGCCGTTGGCGTCACCGGCCCATCCACCACAGAGATCTCCCCACACAGTAAACAACACTTACGATTGTTCGATTATGCACCCATCCAGGACCGTTCGGTTATTCCAGCTGTGTTGATGAATTGACATGGATTGAGAAGGATTCGATTCACTCCTTACAAACTACATCAGGATTTAATTCTTCCTATTTCACTCTTATTCCTCCTGAAATGACGATAACCGAATGATTCAAGTGGATTAGAAGGTAACTAAATCTATTATTTTTTAGGTGAGGATTCAATTCTCCTGGTTTCACTCCAATCCTCTTTATTTTTTTCAAAACCGAATATCATATACCGCTGTGAGCTATTGACCACTGGGCCGAAGGGGCATTCCATTATATCAGCCCATGCACCTCACGAAGCAATATAACAGGGGAGAGAAAAGAGGATTGGGCATCGAAGAACACAAAAAGGCTATCGTCTCGCTCGGCTCCTCTCTCTCTCTCTCTCTCTCTCTCTCTCTCTCTCTCGTTTATCTCCCCCGGATTGCTCTTTCCTTCCCAAATCTCTACTGCTGCTCTCCATTACTGTTAGCTACTTAAATGTATCTCTGAACATTTGAATCGTGTGGGGGTTTATTCATTCTCTGTTTGCCTTGTATTGTGCTTTGACTGTGAAACTAAGGAAGTTCATAACACCGAACAGGGCTTTACGTGGAGCACAGCAGTAGCTCGCTCCCAAACCCACTCGCCTAGGCCGGCAACTAGCCCGACCACACCGGCTCGCCAAGTCGAAAGCGCGACCAACGCGATCCGTCACCTGACAGGGAGGAGGACAAAACCCAATATTCTATGGTAACTTTGGATTCCTGTGCGCACAAAACCCAATATTCCACATGCTCCAGCCACCTGACAGGGAGGAGGACTTCATATACTACCATATGCATCCACAGATAAGGGTGTATGAGGCAAAGCCAAAGCCTGCTAGCTTAGCATTTGGTGGAAGTTGCAAACTCCCTCCTGTTGAAAGGTTCAATGGAATCATCGAGGCCTTGGGCCACTGCTACTATAATGTGTTCGAACCAAATCCACAAAATGGAAGTTACACATTTGTAAGAGGCATTTTCAATGTCAGTTGTGATGCAAAAGGAAGTGGTAGTTTGTCATTCAGACAACCTACACTTCTCAACCGGAGCAATGCAAGCAGCATGGTCAAACAACTTACAGAATGTATCTGTGATGATGGTAATTATGCCATCTAAGATGAGCTACTAGCAGTTCCAAGATAAAAAAACAAGTAACAAATTTAGCACCAAAGAACTGCAAATCCTATGGGATCTGAGTGACTTACAGATTTTATATCGGTTTGGGGGCAAGTCGAATTTCAAGCGGTGGGGAATATTATGTACCGCTGTGAGCTATTGACCACTGGGCCGGAGGGACATGCCACTGTGCCAACCCATGCACCTCACGAAGCAATATAACAAGTGAGAGGAAAGAGGATTGGGCATCGAAGAACACAAGAAGACTATCGTCTCCCTCGGCTCCTCTCTCTCTCTGATTTATCTCCCTCGGAATGCTCTTTTCTTTCCAAATCTCTGCTGCTGCTCTCCATCACTGCTAACTACTTAAATGTATCTCTGAACATTTGAATTATTTGAGGGTTTATTCATATCTTGATTCTCTGTTTGCCTTGTATTGTGCTTTGACTGTGAAACTAAGGAGGTTCATAACACCGAACAGGGCTTTACGTGGAGCACAGCAGTAGCTCGCTCCCAAACCTACTCGCCTAGGCCGGCAACTAGCCCGACCACACCGGCTCGCCAAGTCGAAAGCGCGACCAACGCGATCCGTGAAATTGTTTTCATCCCCGGCGTAGCTGTCACGGCGACCGGCGCGGCGATGCCCTGCTCCCCCGGATGCCCACCTGGCCCCTGGTCCCCTCCGCCACAATGCTGCATGCCGGCATTGTTAAATATATGGCGCTCCAGTGGCGACTGGCGAGGCGTATAAGCCCGAGATCCGAACCGGAAAAGGACGGTGCGTTACGCTGTCTATATGCGGCATATAATTGCACGGGATTAGCAGGGCGTTGATGATGCTTCTGTGTTTTCTTTGCTTGCGGTTTGCGTCCCCTTTTCCCTGCATCTTTTTGCTGCGCTAATCTGCTTTGTGATCTAGCCTTGAAGCATCTAATCTTTCTTGTCATCTGTACGTGACTAGTACGAATGGTTTGGGGGGTCCATCCGGCAAGCGGACTCCGTCAAGAGAGCAGTGCATGTTCCTAACCTAATACATCCTCCCTATTAGCAGAACATTACTGACTGACAAGATATGCATTTTCAGAGAATATAAATCTAAGCGGGCATAACTCACAGGGTTGACATTCTACTTCATCCTTTTTAAATTGTTATTGTTAGGACACCAACTTTAAGTTCGTATTTAATTAACCTTGATTATTACTTAAGACGACTTATCGCGGCCAATCATGAAAATTTTATTTCTGAGCTCCTTCTGGACTAACGAATCTTTGAGGGAAAACAACTGGCAGCCTAGCTCATATATGTAAACCTAGGCAAAACATATATTCCTATTCATTTACGGTGGATAGGCAGATAGCAGTGGAAAAACAGCACGAGCAGACAGGATTCCAGCTAGGGAACACGAGCACATCGAAAAAATTGTGAAAGAGCACGTACCGTCCGTCCAAGAATCTCACGATCCGCTTTTGGTTAAAGAGAAGCTCGAATCGTGAAGCAGGCAGCGATCGTGTACCCCGTCACGGGTGCAGTGAAGATTTTGTTGATGCAGAAATAGCACTGGTCGCGCTCTAGGTGTCTCAAAATGATAGCGTCTTGGCGAGAGACAACGCGAGTGAAATTTAGTTTCGGAAAACTTTACGTTAGAAAGCTTGCCAGCAAATCGACTAACCTTATGCTAGTATAACATTATTCAAAAGAAGTTATGCAGCGCAAAAAGGGAAACACACAGAGCTTTTCCCCACAACAGCGAGCACGCGTCCAGTCCAAGGCTGAATAATTCATAACAAAAAGCCCAAAATAGATTTCTTTAGCCCAGTCCATTGGACGTGGAGGATGGGCCGTTCCTCTCCCATCGTAAACTTGATTCTGCTTACAGAGCTGGATTTGCTTCCGAGTTCAAAGGAGATGGCGCTGACTGAGTCCATCTGAATTCTTCTAGACACGGAATTTATCATGCGCGACTTTGTTTGTTCGTAGGAGCTATGGCAACAACAAACTCCAACAAAACCCCGTCTCCTCGCGGCGAAATCCTTATCTAAACCTGTAATCACGGTACTCGTAACGAACTCCTTCCATATCAAAACCCCCAGAAACCCGCACACCCACGAGAATTATCACCCAACGGAAAGAAGAGATCGAGAAGGAAATCGCATCTCGGCCATGATGGGGGCGCACAAGCCGGGAACCGAGCGGCTCCTCGGCTCCAACGACGGCGGCGGCGGCGGCGGCGTCAGCGCGCTCTTCTGGAAAATCCTCCCGGCCGTCCTCGGCGCGCTCCTGGCTCTCGTGGTCGTGGTGCCGCTGTTGTACTGGCCCTACCAGTGGTCCCTCGACGAGGCCAAGCGCGCGGAATACAGCGTCGCCGTCGCCGGCTTCACGGGCCTAGACCCGGCCCGCGACCTCCTCGCGCCGGGGCGCGCTACGCTGGACCCGACGTTCGACCTCACCCTGTGCATCAAGGAGCCGCGCAAGTACAGCACCGCGTGCGTCGAGCGCGACTCGACGGTGACCGTGTCCTACCGCGGCGTGCAGCTGGCGCGGGGCCCCGTCCCGAGGTTCTGCGGACGGAACGGGAACACCACGGAGGTCAGGTCCGTGATGGCGTGGGGCAACGCGGTGATCGCCCCGCAGTTCGCGCGGGACAGCCTCGCCCAGGAGCTCAAGCGCGGGGAGGCGGCGCTGGACGTGACCCTGATCTCGCCGGCGAGCTACTGCCAGTACTGTTCCCAGACGGTGATCGAGTGCAAGCCTCGCCTGGGCCAGGGGGAGGCATCGCCGCCGTGCTGGGTGAGAACCCGAATCCCGACCGTGCCCGACGCTGGTATCAGGACTCCAGGAGACAGGTGAGGCGGGGATATCCGTGAGGATGCTGTGCTTCATCGGGAAGCAGTAGTTACCCAACAGCAGGCACCAGTGACAAGAGTCAAAAGTTAATCTGTTTCGCTTAGTCGTAACTAGGTTTAGATCCCGTGGACGTAACTAGGTTTTGGGCAAGACTTAGATCTTTAGTAAGAACTAAGAAATTAATCAATCCTATGCTGATTTTTCATTTCCCTGTTGAACTAGAAATTATGCTCTCCTTTTTGCCTTTTGTTATCTTATTTCTCCTGATGAATGAGCCTGTAATCAAGTGTTTCAACAGGATTCCTCTGATGTTTTTCAAAATAAAATTTCAATCAGTTCCAGGCTCATGTACATTTATCCAAGAAATATGAGTCGATCCAACGTAACAGCAACAGATATCACATCAAATTGACCTGGTGGCATCGACAAGAGATAATAAATGGCTCTTGAAATATGAGTTTGGATCCACAGAATTAGAATATGACATTGCAACCCAAATTAAAAATTTTCCAAGAATACACCCCAAGACCAGACCTCTTATCTACAGCACAAAGAGACCAAAGGTTAATATTGAACTGAGCGGTCCCGAAACTACCAAGCAACACCTTACCCGTTCCTCTGCTAGTATACTTATTCCTTCACACCACAGGAGGAGTATACCCCCCACAATGTATTTACCACAAAAGCCCCTCCTCACTTTCTCCAGTATACCCCCACAACATATTTACCTCCAAGCCACCTCAACACCTCCGGTGTATCACCGCCACGACTCAAATGAGCAAAACAAAAGAAGGTTGCTACAGTTCTACAATATGAGCTAGTAACCTATCAATGAAATTTCCTCACCACCATCCGTGCACTTGCTTAGCAGGATGACGGTGGACTAGCTTCTACCTTGGCTGGGGTTTTGCCAAGAAAAACCTAGGTTGCTGAACTCGTGATGGCCCATGAGGTGAACGGTGGTGGTTCTGTGAGAGCTGCAACATCTGAACCATGGATGGTGTCTGATACGAGTAGACAAGAGTGGCACTGTCTGTGGAGTCTCCTCGTGCAGTGGCCCTCTGCCAGGAATGCGAGCTCAATCCAGACAGCAGATATGCTCTCCCTGAAGCCTCATAACATTGCCGGCTAGCCATCCTCTCTTGCATCTGCATCAGCTCTGCATCAAGGGCTGCACACAGGTGGTCACCACTCCGGCTTGAAAAGGACTCTGATAATACCCTCCTGCAATCATCAAGAATGGCAACAGCATCAGAAAGAGAACCTCTCTCAGCAGCAGCCCTTGCAGTCTCAATAGCATCAGCGGCACCGAGACGATTTCTCTCACGATCAACCTCCATGCAAACTGGCTCAGATATAGATACTTCAGGCCTAAAGATCTTTACTTCGTCACCTTGGATCATGATGGCTTCATTTGTTAATGGGTCTCTGTAGGTGCTAGCAACTTTCAAAAGTGTGGTCTGTTCATGACAATCCGGTAGGATCACAGACAGCAAGAAGTCCCTCTCCTCATCTGCATAAAGATGGCCAACATCAATCGACCCATTTCTTCCATTTCCAGCCACTTTACTCAGGTAACTTCCAGATTTGATGGAGCGAAGCTTAACACCTGGATGCACGCATTCCACAATTAGTTGCATATCCTGAACAACAACGCTAAGAAGCCCACCTATACACTGAGCAAATGCATCCTGTATCACATCTTCAGCCTCAATAAAGGAGAATGTACCACCAGAAACCTCAGAAATTGAATGCAAGGCATCTGAATCGTGGTCTACCCCAAAACCAAACCCATGTATAGGAACTAAACAGGGTGTGTGATTTAGAATGGAAGATGGAACAAGTGACATATAATCTGGTCGGGCACCCCGAATATTTGATGGAACATTGTAGGTATCTTGGCCATCTGACAAGAGAATGATGCTGCATACCGGATTCCGATAACTTCGGTCCTCAATAACCTTAGCAGCTTTCTTAAGTGCATCAGTAATGTTTGTACCACCACTAGCACCAAGTGAGTTAACAGCGTGCAAGGCATGCTGCCGGCCAGAGTGTGACATCCTTCTGAGGTGGAATAACCTTCTGGCAGTAGAGGAGAAAGCAATGACAGAAAGGCGATCAGATGGCCCAAGATGTTGAATAACAAAGCCCATGGCTCTCTTCAAGAGTGCTAATTTAGTGCCTGCCATACTTCCACTAACATCAAGCACCGTAACAAGATCAACAGGCGCACGAGTCGTAGGATACCCAGCTGAGGTTCTATTGATCTGCCTGCCAGGGATGTGTTCTGGATTAGCACATGGGGCTTTCAGATGGATCAGAACAGCAAAGTCATCTTGAGATGATGACTGGGGAACGGACGAAAACTCTGGATATGTCTTAATTTCAACAGTTCTACTAGATCCAACATCACAGCTATCAGCAGCCTCCATCTTCTGCAATGGTTCATCATCATTGAATTGTACTGGCTCAGAAGTATGCATTACGGGAGCTTCTCGCTGGCGGTTAGGAACCTGTCGAAGAAGAGCCATGTAGGCATCTTGCTGCGGCAATCGAACTTCACTCACATTCAGCCCACTTCTTCCACGAGGAACAATAGAAGATAATGATCGGTTGAATGGTATCTCTTTCCACTTTGCTCGACAAACTGGGCATACATGGTTTCCATGCTTCACATTGGAGGAGATGCAGTGAAAGTGAAACATATGAGAACATTCAGCAGTGAAGAGAGCTTGTCCTTGACCTCGCATCATGAACTCAAAACATATAGCGCACATTCTCTGTTGAAAGAACAAAAGGCGAAATAATCATTTTTTCTTTCTTTAAACAAAGCAGATGGAATGGACATGGTACAGTAGCAACATTATAGAATAACAGATGCAACACCTCACATCATAATGTGTTTACAAATATAATATTTATCACTATTGTGTAAGAGATCCTAATAACCGATGCTATTTAAAGAGTTTGGTTACAGAATGATCAAAATCACCATCAGACAGTTACTAAAAAAGGGCACTTTCCAATGATTTATTCAACCAACTTATGGTACAAATTTCAATCTAAAATGTTTGGAAAAACACTAAGACATCATAGCATAGGCATCAAAACACTGCAAGTTAGTCACAATTGCTGCATTTTGCAGAAAGTTCAAAATCTAAGCAGTCAAAGAAAAAAAATTCCCAACTCGCACGCCTGCCAAAAAAATTCAACCTAACAGCTCATCTTGTGTTGACTTATCAGATTGAGAACTTTGAAGACACAATAGTACTTTAGTGTTTATTTCCCTAACCATTTAGTCTATTTCTGACCAAGACAAGCATAATTAGAATTGTCAACCAAGCACCCTGAAGATATATGTCCACTATTCAAGGAGACATTCGTGAAGTTGCTGGTCAAATTAGGGTACCTCGATACATAATTCTAAGTTTCTAGCCAAGTCTAATACACCTTCATAACACATATACACACACACGAAATCACACGGTTGCCATGACAACTGTATGCAGCTACGTCTTGAAGACGTCTTTAAGAAGAACGCAAGGAAAAAAAAAAACTAAAATGCAGGCGACTGAACATCCCTCTCAATTGATAACAGCTAGAGTTAGGAAATATTGTTGACATTTAGAAAATGTAAGAAACAGGTGGTGAGTGGTGCAGGGAAGAAGATGATACACGTGAACATAGTAGTGGGAAGTTGACCAGTTGGTCAGCAAGGAGGCAAACTTTCCCTATAGGGGACGAACAAGTAGAGGCAGTAGAAAAGAAACTCACGTTAATCTGCGCACATGACACAGAAAAAAGCAAGCGGAATCGACCCATCCCAAAGTGCCTTGAAACTTGAAAGATACCCAGACAAAACAGCAAACTAACCGCACCCCGCACCCCAAAAATCAGAAAGAATCTCTGACAACACGGAGATCTTAGAAAAGAAAAGAAACTGAAGTTTTTTAATACTTCTTTCGTGCCAATTTAGTTCTGAGTGTGAGCAATAGTATTAAGAATTTAAGAAGTAAAAAAGGTAAAGTGTTGAAAATGAGAAGGATAGAGATATATTAGAGGCAGAGAAAATTGCGTTGAAAAGGGAGGATGAGGGGGGGGGGGGGGGGGGTGGAGGGAGTAAAACGATAGAGAATGCAAATAATAGAATGAGACGCCATCTTGCAAAGGGGTATATTTTCTGGGTATTTCCCTTAAATAAATTTTTTGGGGAAATGAACTTTATTTAATCGTCAGTATGTGCAGGGCGAGAATGGGTCTTGCCATGAACCAGTATATGCTTCCGCAAGAACAGCATGACACGATTTCAGCTAAAACAGCACGAGGCTTCCCAGTTCACCAGTTAGCAAACCCCGACTAGTAAAAGCTCAGCTTAAGACAAAGCAGGGCCTTAAAACATCAGATGCATACAAGAATGCCGGACTCATGGAAGAGCATCCCAATCGAAACGGCCATAGCTGCATCCAAAACTTGCCGGCTTCCAGTAGAGGCACGGCATCTGCAGCAAATGGTTCGCAGGAGCAACCACATTACTCCAATCTGTACCTAAACCCAACCAGAAACGCAAGTCGGCGCCATCCCGGCATCTGTCCATCACAGCGACATTTTGCATCTGCACTGCACGGCTACCCTCTCACACGGATGCCGACGAACCAAGCCAAATCACAAAACTACTACTAATAACAATGACGAAACAAGCCTGCCCCCGAGAAGCGGGGGAACCGGGAAGGAAGAAAGGTCTCACCTTGGACGACTTGCTTCCGGACTTGGATCTCCGCAGCGCGCCAGACTCCGCCGCGGCCGTCACGGCAGGCGCGTCCGGCGCCGGCACGAGCGGCGCCGCGGAGGAGTCCCGGGAGAGCGCGTCCGACGCGCGGCGCTCGCTGAAGCCGTCGTCCTCGCGGTCGCCGGCGACGACGGGGAGGCGCGCGCACAGGCCGGCGCCCAGCGCCTTCTTCGCCTTCCTCCACGCGCCCTCCATTGCTCCCGTCCCGCGCGCGCAACACGCTCACGCCCACAGATTCGTCAAACAAGCTATTACTACGGCTTTGGATTGATAGAGGATTGAAAACCAGAGGAAGATGGAATGAGGGAGGGGGAGAGAAACGTTGCGGTTTTGAAGGGAGAGCTGGGTCGCCATTGGTGAGCCGCGGCGGCGGCGGTTGGTTGCGGCTGTGCGCGGCTTTGGGTTTGACCTGGGCGAGCGAGACAGGAAAGGGGACAAAGGCGGATGGAGGAGACGAGGAGGGGTGCTTCCGTACTTGAAAGTTGACACCCAAAGAAAAGTGGCACGAGGGAAAATGAGGGGGACTTCGCTCAAGGCGCCGAAACGAAGACTTTTTTTTTTCAAAACAAAATAAAACGGAGACTTTTGGGTTTTGGCGACGCGGGAGGCGGGTGGTTTGGTCACCGGTTGGTGGTAGTCACAACTCACAACTCGTGGTTGCAAACGGGGCGAAATAGCAACTGGTCCGCCCCCTGTTCCCATCACCAATTCACCCACCCAAGCAGCCGAAGTGCAACCGTCAGGCTTCCTTGTTTAATTGATCACAGGTGTGATGCGTCTCTCGCTAAACTTGCTCGTTTATGGTGTGCAGAAATACGTCAACTTCGGCGGTGGGTTTGCTCAGCCGGTTTTTAATTGTTAAAATTGACACTAATCAGCGTCAATAACTAAAAATCAGGGAGCACTACAGCACTAGCATTAATATTAGTGGTCGCATGTGGATTTTTTCTCTTGTTGTGCCAGCAACTTCCATTCATAGATTACCCCCTAAAGTTTTGACTCTGGCCTTTCTCTTGCTTGAAACATGGTTTGTCCATGTAAACATCAGCGTCACAGGTTCAACTCCCCACTGTGAAAGGCGACAGGCAACAAAACGTTCCGGCATGGGATCGAAATCCTCTCCTCTCCCGTAGAGGTATTACCGGAGAGGATGTCCTGTAGCATGCATTGAGATAGGTTTTGAATCTTCGGATCAAAAATCGACGGATCGTGCTACAGTAAAATAACAAACAAGAAAAGAACAGTGAACAGCGTCGTAAATCATTGTAGTACCGTGCTACGGCCAAGGGCTGTTCACCCTCTCATATTTTTACTGTTTGTGCTACAGTAACTTGATCCTCTGGCATAACTCATCCATCAAGTTGCAAATAGAGCGAATATTATTGTGAACTCGCATATTCAACTCGCTAAATATATGTTAGTGACTTTTACGAATTAACGATATTTTTTCGCGGCTTAACAACGATCAGTCCGCAAACCTCACCGAACAAGCTGGTATGTTCCTAACAATCCGGAAAAACCTGTTACTTTATTATATTTGTTCTACTTATACTAATTTATATGAAGTTATTTACTATTATTTAGAATATTCTTCAATAAATTTTAGTTGAATTCGTTAAAATTTTATAGTGTGAACGCGAGGTTTTATTTTTAAGGTTCAACTTTAAACCCACTAGAACAAATAAAAAATCATGATTTCAAAGTTATTAATATTTTAGATTAGTTATATATATAATAATAAAGTGGTAAATTATGTTGAGAGAATAAGTTGTTAGATTTTCGTAATAACCGCATATTTTCTCTATGTCAAACAATGCGATTCGTGGGTTCTCACAAAGCCCAAATTTACGACTAATTATGCGTCTCGTAGGTGAAACAGTATCCGGCCCACTTGCAATTTTGACTCATCCAAGTTCCAGGAACCATTCCAAGAGCGCCAGCAACTAGTCAGCGATCCTTCCGCATCTCCCGTTCTATGCTTGCGTGCATCCTTGTTCTTGTCAGCTCTTACTACCATATCGTCTTGAAATCATCCACGCCAGCCAGCCTCGTGCCAGAGGCTTCCATGTTTTCAGCTCAAATTTTACCCAGGATCACAGACAGGTATGCGCAACAAGCACCAACCGTGCGACCGCCCACGTGCATCCAGCGGAAGACTATTCTTGTTAATGGTTTTTGCAGATCAACAATAATTTCTCACAGCCAGCTTCCCTGTACTCTCTGGGTAGGAGTATTTCTCTTGATGAACGAATTAAAATTGATAATCTTGACAGAAAGGAACAGGCTGGAGGCGTGTGATTCATGCGCTCTCCGTACCGTGCTTACGCTTAACGCACAGTCCAAGCGCCGAAAGCTTCGTCCGGCCGCCTCTTCTGTGAATCATGCAGGAACCAAATTCAGTGGAAAATCCTTTTCCGAAAGCTACGCTGAAAGTGCCAAACCATTTTCTAACCCTTGCGCTTCAATTCAATGTCTTTTTTTTTTTGGTTGAAGTACTCTATTAGAGGATCTGTCCGGTTCAGATATACCAACAGTTACGCGTCATTCACACGCTAAATTCATCAACAACTCCTTTTTATAAAAATGGGATAAGCACATGTCGTTGAATATTCAGCAATCCAATTTTCAAAGCCCAGTAACCGAAGATAAATAAAAAGAACGGAGGGCGTAAGCAAATTGTACAAGCGCACGCGTGTCAATACCGCCCGCGTCTCTGCCGCGCCAAACCCGCGGCCATCTTACGGCGCCGGACGCGGCGGCAGCCGTGCGAATCCTCGCTTGCCGACGCGGGAGCAACGCACGCACGGCCGCGCGCCATTCAGCCTCCACGGGAAGCACTATCTGGAGCCCGAGATATAAGCGGATTTTCCGAGCGCGCACGGACGTACGGACACGGCCACACTAGGAGACTCGATTCGCGGGGCACACGAAACCCTCGCTTGCGCACTACGACCATTTGTTTGAGCCTTTCCGCCATCACGACCCCGACGAACGTAACCGAGGCAGAGTACTTTTGGCGTTGCGGCCATATCGTTGCGGGGATGGGGGGACGCCGACGCGAGGTGATGGCGATCGCGAAAAGGGAGCCTGGCTGCTGCTGCTCGGGCACGGCGTCCGGGGTCATGTGATAACGATATCAGAATCATGGGTTCAGCGTTTGATTAGCGAATAGCGGCAGCTGAGCGCATCGTGTAGGAGTATGTTTTTTTATGTACTCCTACAGAGTATCGTGCTTCTGGATGCTCAAGTAGTGGCGTCGCTTTTCCGGTCTCTGCCGAGTGCCGGCGCCGGCCCATAAAGCGGCGTCAGCTTTATGTCAGTCGAGTTCTTTGCGGTAAGTTTACAAAAAGGACTGTGTCTGTGTACATACAAAGGTCCATCATTCGTGGGAGCTTTGTTAAGCTGACCTCCTGGACGGAGCCTAACGTTTGGTCCTGGTTAATTACCTGAATGACGTGACTTTATTTAACAAAAGGAAACAAAATGTACTAGGACTAGTCGGTTAGTACTAGTGGCGTACTGGCGTGATCATTTTTGTTGACCAGCATGCTTTTCATCCAAATGAAAGGTAAGCCATGAAGTAAACACGCCATCATTTGCATTATGTAGTTGGCACGTTTGTTTTGTTTGACGGCGTACTGGCATTGCTAAAGTGATAGTCATGAAGAAAACGCGGGGCTTATGTGGTGTAATTCAATATAAAGACTGGTGCACGTTTGTTCTACAGTACGATTTTTTTTTCCTGTTAGTACTTCTGACTAACTTCATTGCTTATCGTTATTCTGAAACGCGCATTTGTTTCGGTACACACTTGCAAAAACAGATAACACCAGTACTATTGTACTCACGTATTTTGGATGAGCGGATTTTTTTATGGGCCACGTACGTGCGGTGGAGTCCACGCGCTGTCGGATTCCCGTCGCGAACGGCTCCGATCGAGGGGTTGTGTTATTGCAAGGGGGGGGGGGGGGGGGGG
>BCLH01002004.1:9447-51195 GCA_001602315.1 Zoysia pacifica
GAAAAACGGAGAGCGATGGCGGAATCGAGGACCGCGCGAAAAACGAGAACGGCGGCGCGAGGGAGGTTTTCTGGACAAATGAGGAGCGGAAAAAGGGGTTAGGGTTAGGGGGTATTTATAGGTGGGAATTAAAATGGGTAGGGTTAGGAATAAATCTGGAATTTAATTGAAAAACGTGAAACAATTAGGAAGGTTGCAGAAATTAATTTGGAGAAATATTTAGAGACCCGAAAATTAATTAGAGAAATTTCTGAGAAATAATTTTAGTCAAACGTAAAAGTTATGCGGACTAAATTATTTCGGCACCGGATCAATTTAGACGAACGGATTTCGGATTTGGACGAAACGAAATTCGGTACGAAAGATTTTGAACAGAACAAAATATTGGAACAGACAAATTAATTGGAACGAAAATTGAGGAAATGCCACTTTATTAATTCAAGAATTTTGGGATGTTACACCGATAAGCCAGGAGAAGCCAGTCCAGAGAGAGGTGCTCTCTGGAGTCGAAGAGAAGACATCACGGACAGTCCAGTGGTGCAATGACCGGACATTCTGGTGAGCCAGAAGATGAAGTCCTGAAGAGGTGTCTCTGGAAGTCTAAAAGCGCGAGTCACCAAACAGTCCAGTGAAGGTATGCATCGGACAATCCGATGTCATTGAGAATAGATTTCAGAGAGGGTGTTTCCTTGGTCTGTTAATAGGAGGAGTCACCAGACAGTTTGGTGATGCACCGGACAGTCCAGTGGGAGCAGTCACCGGACAGTCCGATGACTGGCAAAAGTAGTTAGCTTTATGATATCACGTTCCAACGGTTGTTTCTGGGCTTAGAGCCTATTTAAACCGTGGAGCGGGACGTTTTGTAGTATGCCTGAGTTCTGAATTGCTGGAGCAAACTTGTGAGAGGTCAAGGGACACTAAGAAGAGATCAAAACACAAGATTAAAGATCTGTGGTGCTAGTAGGAGAGTGATAGAAGCATTTATACACTTCTAGAACTTGTGTGGCTTTGAGTGGAGTGATCTTTGCTTATTACTCTTGGATTGGTAGGCTAGACCGGATAGGAGTCGGTGTTCGAGCTTCCGAGGAGATTGTGGAAGACGACGTCAAGTTTGTGAGCAGTTTCGGGTACCCCGCTTAAAATGGACACCAAGAGAGAGCGCTCGAAGCCTTAGAGGCCTGCTCTAGCGTGAGAGTATTGTGTGCGACAGCTGAGCCGCTGGTGACTTTACTCTGGGAAGTGAAGCATACCCTTGTGACTACCGTTTCAGAAATGGTGATAAGGACCAAGACTGATGGGAGTGGTCCAATGAGGATTAGGGAAGGCGTCAACCTTTCGAGACCTCGAGAAAAATCGCTGAACATTCTCTTGACTCTCTCTCTTTAACTTTCTGCGTTTCATACTATTGAGTAGAGTCTTAGGTTGCTTTATGTTTGTCAGACCCCATTTTTGGGATACACCGTGCTTCATGTATCAGTCCCTAGATCAGTAGTTAATACGCACAATTTCAACAGAATGATAATCAAAAGCATACTTCGAGTAAGATAATATACCTCATACCCGATCTTTAGCGGCAACACGATGAGGATTACAGCATCCACACGGTTTAACTGGCTAAAGACGAAGCAGACAGCGGAAACAAAGACCCAAATCCACAAGCAGCTTTGGAGGCAGAACGAAAAACCCAGCACGTCGTCGTCTTCTACAAAACTACCTCTGACTAAAACAACAAATGCAAACAAGTGAGTACATAAGGTACTCAGCAAGCCCTAACACTAAGCAGGGGCATACTAATAGATCCATATCTGGTTGTAGCAAGAACAAGGCATAGGGGTTTCTTTGCAAAAATCCATTTTCAGCATGGTTCACTAAAGAAGGTTTTAAACCACGAGATCAATACATGGTTTGTCATTATTAGTGGGTGGACCTGAGGGAGAATAAACCTTTCCCGCCAATTCTCAGTTTTAACTAGAAGGTCCTCCAATATCCGATCCAGACACTTTCCAAAACAAGGACAACTACACCCACTCACACAATCAAGGAGGTATGAGAGACTAATCATTGTGAGCCCAGATAATAGTGTGTCATAACCAGTGACAATGGACTTTCCGAAAAGGTTTTACACTCTACAGAGGTTGTACACTTTACCCACAGGCTACGCTCTCTTTGCGGGAGAGAAACATAACGCTAGTCTCACCTTACCCGCCCATCTCCGCTTGTCCACCTCGGGAAACAACCAAGGGTTAAAACACAAGTACTCACTTTCCTTGAGTTCTCTGGTACTTCATTTTCCTCTACTGACTCATATACGCTGAGCCAAGGTACTTCTTTTTCCTCTAAGTCTAATCGCTCAGGTACGTTCCTCCCCGAGTGTCCACCCTTGGTCCTCGGTGCCCTACTGGCCGTCTAGTGGAGCATACAGTAGATGCCAATAAGTTAGGGTAAGTCTTGCCCATAACAGGTTTCGTGGTTGCAGAAAATCACTATGTTGAGGTCCAACAAGCCGGTCCTTATGCGGTCAGGGCGAGCGCTTGTCCATAACAGGTGGACTAGTCTAAAGCTTAACACATATCACCATATCACTACTAGAAGCCTCGCCCTTGAACCAAAAATTTTCTCTTCTCCACCTAACCATGTTGCACTATCACCCACCCATTTTATTTTACTCACACTACCAAACTCATTTTAACACATTTCGTAAATGATTGGTGTATGGTGTGGCGATGCATTGTATCGCATAAGGGTTCCTAAGCATTGTAATATCAAGGCAACTTTCCGTTTATTAAAAGTACTTAATGACAGAATTCCTATGAGTTAACAAGGGGGTGTCATCGAAGAGATAATAAGGTGGTATTTGATATTAATGAAAGCAACTAACTAACATTAATATAAATACTGAATAACAAGTAGGATCATTACTACACAACATTTAAATACATGGAAAACACATGCAAGCATTCGGGCCATATAGGTGCTTAACAAATCATAGGATTAATAGGGTCAAGGTGGTTAGAGCTTGCCTGCAAATCCTTAATTTTCATACTTGTCTTCTCGATATTCTTCAAAGTCCGAGTCTTGAATCGTTGGCTTGATGCCAAGTCTTAGGACTTTTCCTCGTTTGTCCATTCTCCTGTCTTCTCTTGGTTTCTAGCTCTTCTTTGAACTCAACGTTGCATACACGATAGGGTACGCCTAATAAAACTACCGTAAAAGAAATAAAGCTCAAGAAGAATCGATAAAATCCAAATAAACTTCGAATAAGAGCTGAATAAACTCCACGAGGAAATCAAAGGCACATCATGCTTGATGCGATGGCTACCTTAATGCAAGGTTCATTATTTTATGTGCACCTTAGTATTATTTACTATTGGTTAATTATTAGAATTATTATTTATCCGTAAACCTTATTCTAGTGCTTATGCGGTTACATGGGTAGTTAAGGGTGGTCATGTATTGTCGATTATACTAAAGCCTTTACACGGGAACAAGCTTATATTACGTTTTGTCGATAGTACACTAGGAGTTCGTTGTGTCATTTTATGCATGATTGTGACTTAGCGATATTTACTACAGTTTCGCTATTAGTTACTCGATTCATTCTAAACCATATTCATGTGATTGCGATAGTGAGCCATGTGGATGCATGTACTATCAAGCATATATAGTGTAATGCGTCTATGTGAGTGTAAGCTAGTATATGGCATGTTTAGTTGATATAACAAGTGGCGTGTCATTTTATGTGTCACTTTATGAGCAAATCTTATTTTGTATCATTTGTTTAATTATTAGATGTATTCTAAAATACCTTTATTTAGCTTATGACTAAATAGATGAATGTGCGGTGACTAGAGGTCATTTACTCGATATTCTAATATGCAGTTGCTTTCTAATGATTAATGACTAGTTATTAATTCTACATTAATAATTAAATTACTATACTAATTAGATGACATCACTATAGGTGTGGTGAAGGACATAGCGTTATTATTAGTTATATAATTTATACTTATATGTGTGGGTTAACCTAAGTGATCAATGATTAATTATGTGATTTAAATTAAATACGTTGTTGACTCTAGTGATTAACAAGTGACCAGTAATTATCTACTTAATTTAATCTATATACTTAAATTACTAAATTAAAGCCAACAAGTGGCGCATGTACTAGTGTATGCTAATTTAGGATGAGAAGCATCATTGTGCATTTTATAATTATTCAGCTATATGCATGTGAGTATTAGCAATTAGCAATTAACTACTCGATCTATATCTTTATAATTATCCTACTAAATATATACGTGGGGCACTAGTACTGTTGCATATAAAGTGTGTGTGTGCTATTTAATATTTACCTATCTTCCTATTATTTAGCCACTAATATTTAATTAGCTTCTAATTATATGATTCTAACTTTAAACTAAATTACATAGACGTAGCAGGTGCATGTACGCTAATGCATATTAAGGACGTAACAAAATGTACCCTATTTGTGATATGGTTATTTGCTTAATTGTAACATGCAATGAAATACCATACGAAGAACGAATAATAACCAACAGGGAAAGGAAAGCAGTTTGAATAAAAGCAATAAAGGGTCAAGATTAGAGGAGACCTAAATGACAAGAGGGGCTCAAAATCGGAACATGCCAATATGGTGGATGTTTAGGTTTGGAGTTGATAGAGTTTGAATCGATATAGCTCCATTGGACGACAGATGGAATTTATTAAGATATTAGGAGTTTTGAGATAATATAAGAAATCGCGGAGAATTTGTGATTTAAGAGTGGTGCTACAGGATAGCTCACATTATGACGGACGTATGAGTGTAGGAATTTCTGAAATCGAAGTTGAGAGCAAAAAGTTATTGGGTTTTGAATATGTTGGGGCTTATATGTAATATTAGAAGGTTATATGGGCTCGATGGTAATCTAAGAGAAAGGCTCTTAAGGGACCAATCTGTTATTGGAAAGAACTGCCAGGGCCGGGATGTAAAAAGGGTTGGATTAACTTCTAGCAACAGTAAGTTCCGGAGGTCTTTTCTGAAAACTTAACTAAAATAGAAATTAATATAACCTTGGAGGGCTTTTCTGGAAATGTGGATTTTACCGTGAGTGCTGTGGAACGCGGTTGCACGGGTGGACCGTGCCCACGGTCCTATGGACCGCGACCTGGGAACTGGTCTAGGGCTGCGCCGTGGACCTTCCTGGCGGTGAGCCTGCTGCGGTGCTCAGGGAGCCTCGGGGTCTGGCGGGGGAGGAAGAGGGTGCGGCGGCGAGCCCGGCTGGGGGCGCGACGTGGCCGGAGAAGCGCGGTGGTGCGCCCACGACGGAGAGGAGCCAGAGGCGGCGCACGGCGCTAGGCCGCTGGAGAGGTGAGGCAGCTCGGCTTTTCGGCGCCAGAGAGAGAGGTAAGCGCGGTGGAGCTCACCGTGGTCCCAAGCGTGAAGGGCGGGTGCCATTGGAGGCCGACGACAGAGGCGGGAGGAGCTCAGCGGCGGGCTTCAGCAGAGGCGCGGCTCCGGCCGTATTTCAACAAACTTGAAGCGCCTGAGAGAGAGAGAGAGAGCAGATGTTGGCAGGGGTGCTCGGCGGGGCGAGAGAGAGAGCTCTGTCGGTCCCTCAATGATCTTGCACCAACAGCACACACCTAGCCGACCTCTGGCCGACCCTTAAAACTCACTCCCGACCTCTGAAGCGTGAAGATGAACTGTGCACAACGGGGAAGCAGAGCCAAACACACACGAACTGGCCGAGTGAATTGCCTGTCTTCTTGCTTCTCTTTTATCAGAGGAAAGCCTCCGGGTTTTATACACACGCTGCAAATGTAGCAATAATTTCTTACAACTACCAACTACTCTACTGTACAGTTTTGTACACCTTTTTTGACTTCGGCGTCCACGGCCATACTGCGCACGTCGCCTGTCACACGTCGCCGCCTGCGCTGCCACAGTTGAGTCCCGTCGGGCGTCTCGTCGCCTTGGGAACTGCCGATGGAGTAAAAACGGAGCAGCAGAGTTGTTGTGTCCAACAATCTCCCCCTAACCATGCTGCTCCTCAGCCACCTTGATCACACCGACCCGAGACTGAGCCTCCAGGAATCGGATGCACCCAAGTGACTTGGTAAGAGTGTCCACCAGTTGCTGACTGGTTTTGACGAACTCGAGGACAATCCGCCCTCCCTTGACGCAGTCACAGATGAAGTGATACCTCACGTCAATGTGCTTGCTGCGTTCATGAAGGACGGAGTTCTTGCACAGGGCGATGGCGGACTTGTTGTCCACCATCAGGGTCGGTGCTCGTAGCTGCTCTCCTGAGAGCTCAAACAGCAGCCGACGGAGCCACACACCCTGACATGCAGCTGTCGCCGTAGCGATGTACTCCGCCTTGCACGTCGAGAGAGCCACCACTCGCTGCTTTTGGGTCTGCCAACTGATGGGGTTGTCCCCTAGGTAGAACACGATGCCGGTTGTGCTCTTCCGGTCGTCGATGTCACCGCTCATGTCACTGTCGCTGAACTCGGTCAGTTTCAGTGAACCTCCGCTGGTCCTGCGGTAATGGACTCCATAGCCTTGCATGCCTGCGACGTAGCGTAGGATCCTCTTGACAACGGCGAGGTGATCCTCCCTCGGATCTTGCATGGAACGGCTCACGAACCCCACGGCGAACGCAATGTCCGGCGATGTGTTCACCACATAGCGCAGCGCATCGACGATGCTTCGATACCAGAACGCATCAACGGTCGACGCTGTGCTCCTCTTCGACAGCATCAGCCGATCTTCCATCGACGTCTGTGCTGCCTTGCACTCCGAGAGGCTTGCCCTCTCCAGAAGCTTCGCCGCGTAGGCGGACTGGGAGAGCTTGATGACTCCTCCCTCCTGCATCACCTTGATGCCCAAGTAGTAGGATAGCAACCTCAGGTCGCTCATCCTGAACAGAGACATCAAATGCTGCTTGAACATCTCGATGTCCTCCTTCTTGGCGCCGGTGATGATAAGATCGTCGACGTAGACTCCGACGATCAGTGTGCTACCCCTGGAGCATCGTGTGTAGAGCGCATGCTCATTTACACACCTGGTGAAGTCAAGCTTATTTAAGCTTGCATCCAGCTTGGTGTTCCACGCTCGCGGAGCTTGTCGGAGCTCGTACAGCGCCTTCCGCAGCCGGAGCACCTTGTGCTCTTCACCCTTCTCAACGAAGCCCGGTGGTTGTTGTTCTATGAACACCTCCTCAGCTAGCTCTCCGTTGAGGAATGCTGACTTCACATCCATGTGATGGACCTGCCAGCCTTTCTCCACCGCCAATGCCAGCATGAGTCGGATCGACTCCATCCGTGCAACTGGCGCGAACACCTCGTCGAAGTCCACTCCTTCTCGCTGCATGTACCCCTTGGCAACCAGCATCGCCTTGTGCTTCACCAACTTCCCATTGGCATCACGCTTCACCTTGAAGACCCACTTGAGCCCGATCGGTTGACAACAGGTCGGCGAATCCACTAGCTCCCAAGTGCGGTTCTCTTCAATTGAACACATCTCCTCTGTCATGGCCTTCTGCCAACATGGGTCACGTTCGGCATCTGCGAACGTGCTTGGTTCCTCGGCAGTCACCGTCAGCAGTTGCTGCGCGCTGCGTTCCACCTGAGTCCCTGACCTCAGGTGTTGAGGGTCGGTGATCAAATCATTGATCCACCGATACCTCAGTGGCCCTTCGTCCTGCGCCGCATCAAGGTCGGGAGAGCGGTCGGGAGGTGGCGACACGAACCTTGGTCTCACTGTCGATCTCCCCGACCATAAAGACCCTAAGCTTCCTGTACTCGCGGCGTCTGAGTTGCTCAGCCAACCCTTAGACATCGACCCTCCACACTGAACCCGGCCCTCGGGCCTCGAGTCATGCTGGAGTCCTCCTCCCTTCCTTGTATCGCGTTGACTGCCGCCGCGCCGACCGCCCGACCTTTGGCCTCGTCGACTGCCTGACCTTTGGCCGCTCTGACCCGCAGACCTGGAGCCGCTCTGCCCAGCCGGATCCGAGTCCTCCAGACTTGCTAATCCCAGGCTCCACCGACCTCCAGTCACGGCATCGCGCTGACCCTTAGTCGCAGCTGAGTCGCGCCAACCGTCAAAGTCAGAGTCCTCTCGACTCGATGACCTCGACCCTTGGTCGCGCCGACCCACCGTCGCTTCCTGCACCGACTCTTGGTGTTCGGGCCTTGCTTCGCCAACTCTGAGTCGCACGGTGCGGCTGATCCAGAATCACGCTGACCCCGACCGTCCGAGCCCTCTGGCTCTACCGACCCCGGTTCGCGTCGATCTCTAGCATCGCCGCGCTCAACACCCCCTGAAGCTGAGCCCACCTCCTCTATCTTCGAGGAGTGCTCGAAAGACAAGGAGCTCCGTGAGCCTGCCTCTCCTTCATCAGCACTATTCCCCGACCAGTTCCAGTTTGCCGCCTCGTCGAAGACGACATCTCGAGAGATATGCACCCTCTTCCCGTCAGGGTCATATAGGCGATACGCCTTACTCCCGGCTTCGTAGCCAAGGAACACCATCTTTGTGCTTCTATCCTCCAGCTTGCCGAGGTGTGGCTTCATCGTCTTCATGTGCGCCACGCAGCCGAATGTCCTGAGGAAGGACATGTCTGGCTTCCTCCCGTGCCAAGCCTCGTAGGGGGTCTTCTCGGCTACGGCTTTGGTCGGCGAGCGGTTGAGGATGAACACCGCCGTGCTCACCGCCTCACCCCAGAACGCCGCCGACATATCCTTGGCCATCAACATGCTCCTGGCCATGCCGACGATGGTCTGGTTCCGCCTCTCCACGACACCATTCTGTTGCGGTCAGTATGGTGCCGTGAGGTGCCGCTCCACGCCCTTCTCGGCGCAGTACCGACCAAACTCCACCGAGGTGAACTCTCCACCCCTGTCGGTGCTCAGCACGTGCAGTTTCCGACCCGTCTTGGTCTCAACCCACGTCTGGAACTCTACGATGGCTCTGGAAGCCTCGTCTTTGGTGGTGAGCACTCGTAACCACATGTACCGACTGCAGTCATCCACCAGTAGAAGGAAGTAGTGCCGACCCCCATGCGTCGGCGAGGTGATTGGCCCACACATGTCGCCGTGCACGAGGTCCAGAAGACCCTCGGCACGGTACGTCGCCTTGCATGGAAACGACTGTCTCCGCTTCTTTTCGGCGAGGCAACTGTCGCACAGCTCCCCGACATGCTCGATCGTGGGAAGGCCTTGCACCATATCATGCCGACCTAGCCTTGCCAGCGCATCAAAGCTGATGTGGCCAAACCGCCCATGCCACAGCCATGCATCGTCGCCAAGCCTCGCCGTCAGGCACACCGGCTGTGTCACCTGGAGCTTGATGGTGTAGAGACGATTCCTCCCGCGGTTCACCTTCAGCAGCAACCGCCGCTCTCGGTCTCTGACGCGAAGGACTCCGTTTTCGAGCAATACCTGGCACCCACGCTCGTCCAGCTGCCCGAGGCTCACAATGTTGGTCTTTAGACGTGGGATGAAGTAGACTCCGGTCCACGCGCGGTGCTCGCCACTCCAACCCCTGAACACCACCGTGCCTTGTCCCTCAATCTTCACCACTGACCCGTCCCCGAACTTGACCGACCTCGAGATGACGGAGTCAAGCTCTGTGAAGACCGCCTTGTTGCCCGTCATGTGGCTGCTGGCCCCTGAATCGAGGTACCAGACATCCTCGACGGCGTCTTCCTTCCTTCCCAGGTGAACATGAGCCCGGACCTCATCCAGCTCAAGTTCTCGATGCTCTCCGTCCTCTAGGACGTCCCCGAGAGCACAAAGCTGCGACAGCAGCAAAGGCGAATCTTGCTCGCCCTCTTCCGCCAGATGGGCCTTCTCCTTCCACTCTCGGCCCTGGCGGGCGCGCCCTGACTCCCGCGGTCACAGCGCTTGGGTGCACGGCAATCACGTGCCCAACGCCCCTTCTGACCACAGTTGTGGCACTCGTCGTCGGCGTATGGGGAGGGTCTACCACACCTTGGCTTGCCTCTACCACGCCCGCTCCGACCGAAGGTAGACGGGCTGCACGCCTGCTCTCTGCAGCGCGCCCTCCATTCTTCCTCCATCAGCAGCAGCCTGCTGCTAGTACTTGTTGGTGTTGCTGCCACGGTGCGGTCTTTGACCGCCTTCAACCTCCCGATCACATCCTCCAGCATGAGTTCCGAGAGGTCGAGCAGAGTCTCAATCGAGAGAGTAATCTGCTCGTACTTCGCCAGCACAACCCGTAGGTACTTCTCGATAACCCGCTGCTCTGCGATCTCGTCACCGAGTGCCACTAGCTCCGCCACCAGGGAGGCGAGTCGCAGTGCAAAATCCTCCACAAACTCGCCATCACGAAACGTGATGTTCTCGTACTCCTTTCGGAGCAGCTGCGCCTTCGCCTTCTTCCCTCGGTCCGAGCCTACGCGCATCGATGCGAGCTTCTCCCACGCCTCCGCCGCTGTCTTCGCTCTCCCCAAAATGGAGATGAGATTTGGTGTCACCGCGTGGAGAATCGCCTCAAGCGCCAGCTTGTCCTCCGTGTCGTCGTCGGTCCTGGACTCAACGGCGACCCACAAGCCACGCGCCTGGAGCATCACCTTCATCAACACCGCCCAGTCGGAGTAGTTCGTGCGTGTAAGCGTAGGGTAGGTGGTGGCGCCGCCGAACTTCCTCACAGTCTTGTGGACGACGACCGTGCGCGACCCGAAGCGGTCCGCTCTGCGCGGCCACGGCGCTCAGGAGAGCGCTCAGGCATCCGCACCGGTGAACCCACTAGAGAAGTCTCCGGCGTGCCTGCCATCACTGGTGCTCAACATAGGCTCCGATACCACTTGTCGGTCCCTCAATGATCTTGCACCTACAGCACACATCTGGCCGACCCCTGAAACTCACTCTCGACCTCTGAAGCATGAAGACGAACAGTGCGCAACGGGGAAGCAGAGACAAACACACGCGAACTGACCGAGTGAATTGGCTGTCTTCTTGCTTCTCTTTTACCAAAGGAAAGCCTTCGGGTTTTATACACACTTGCAGCAATAATTTACTACAACTACCAACTACTCTGCTGTACAGCACTGTACACCTTTTTCACTTCGGAGTCCACGGCCACACTGCGCACGTCGTCTGTCACATGTTGCCGCCTGCGCTGCCACAGTGGTGTCCCGTCGGGCGTCTCATCACTTTGGGAACTGCCGAAGGAGTAAACACGGAGCAGCAAGGTTGTGTCCAACAAGCTCGCCGGAGAGGAAGGGAATTGCGGTGGCGCTCCCTGAAGCAGGGGTGGCCGGAGGTGGAGGAGAGAAACCGAGACTCGATCGAGTCTGCAGCGTGCGATGGAGAGGAAACCGGCACCTGCGTTTTATAGCCGGAAGAGGTGCGACAGCCACGGTGTTGGTTAGTCGAGGAGGCGACCACAAATCGCGCATGCGCGCTTGTCGGGGATAAGCCGTGGCGACCGGCAGTGATGGAGGCACGGCGAACACATCCCCTGGTTGGGGAGTTGCAGCGGGGGCGGGAGCCACGTCGTGCTGCCGAGAGCGCGCGCACGTCGTGGTGTTGGGGGCGCGGGAGCGACGGCGGCGCGCGCGGCCGTTGGTCGGCGGCTGTGCACGTTCCTCTGTCAGGAGAGAGAGAAGATTGGGCAGAAAGGAAAAGGAAGATGGAGGCTGTGCGAGCACGTTCGTGTGTCTGGCAGAGAGAGAGAAGAGGATTGGGGAAGGGAAAAGGAGGATGACAGGTGGGTCCAGAGGCTTATCACTTAAGTATCTTGGGGATAGAACACGGAAGAGCAAACAAACTCAAATTGAGGTGAGACTTTGTAGGATGGATCTATAGTAGGTGTTCTGTGACATAAATTGTACGGGTCACGTTTTTCAAAGAGAACAGATAGTTATGGAATTTTGAAAGTGGTTAATTGTTTAGAGAGGTTGTCGGCTGGAAGAACGGATTATTTTCCAACGGCTATCTATTTTGATTTGAAAATCAAACTTTCGGAGACCGGATGAGTTTGGGATTTTGTGGAGGGCTAGAATATTTTAGGATGAGTGACTTTTCTTTTGGGCTCAACTCCAAATTCAATTTCGTTTTTGCTCTATAAAATCCGGCGAGCACATAGCTGGCTAGAGGAGCAAATTTAATTTGAACAAGGTCCTTTATGATTTAAACGAGTTGAACGAATTTAGAATTCAAGGAATTGGATGGGTTCAGATTTTGATGAAACACGAGAAGCAAACGACAGGGAGGAATAATAAAAAAGACAATCACTTGTCACTCTGTCAAATTTTACAATATTTCCAATTTAAACAGTTCAAGACATTTTGTCCTTTGAAAAGGAGAGGAAAGAGTGACAAAAATGTCAGCATTTTTGTTAGTGACAATTTAAATTTTCGAGTTTTAATTTAGAGTAAATTTTGGGGTGTGAAAACGTTTCCTCTTGGTAGCTATTGTGCTAGTGCTTGTTTGTAGCTTTCATCTTATCACCGGCTTTGTTAGAGGTCTTGGCCTACTTGTGTAGGTTGCTTTTGTTGTGGTTTGAGTCTCATAGTTTAAGATTATAGCGAATTAAATTTTATAAGTCCACCGATTCAACCCCTTCTCAGTGTCTTTGATCCTTACAAGTGGTGTCAGATCCAAGTGCTCTTTTTGGACTTCACCGTCATAAGTAAGGATGTTGAACGGGATGGAACATCCACCCGTATTCGATGGGGACGATTACTCATATTGGAAGGCTCTTATGCAACCTAGAGTCATTCGATGAGAAAGCGTGGCATGTAACCCAAAACGTTACAAATGCGAATGAGAGGTTTGATCCCTTCTTTATCATGTTCAATGCAAAGGCTAAGAATGCCATTTTTGGGTGCATTTCTAAGAATGTGTTCTCTAAGATCAATGCATCTTGCACCGCTCATGAAATATGATCTCAACTGCAAAATATTCATGAAGGCTCCGCCGAGGTTAAGGAAGAGCGTTGCTACATTCTCAAGAACAAATATGACTCTCACTATGTTGCCACATGAAAAAACTAATGATGTATATTCTCGTTTGCATGTAATGATAGAAGAGATCAATGCCTTGGGCCTCAAGAGCAAAATTGATGATATTGAGATCATGAGGAAGTTATTAAAGATATTACCGCCAAGTTATAATTCTATCGTCACGTGTCTCTTTCAAGCTAACTTGGTGAACCTCTCCGTGGATGTCATGCTTGGAAAGCTTATGACTTATGAGAGATATATGTTGGGCACCTCCACTGACACACAATTGCCCAAAAATCTTGCTCTTAAGTTGAAGAATCCCCCAATAGCAAGAGCAAAAAGAAGCAGAAGGTGAAGGATGATGAGAGCGACAATGAGGACCTTGCGCTTCTAATGAAGAAGCTTTTTCGCAAGGGAAAACCCTCATCCTCAAAGCAGAATTTCGAAGCCATTTTGCGAAGGAGTGTCCCAAGCCCAGGAAGGAGAACAAGAAGCAATCTTCAAGTGAGAGTGATGATAAAGAAAAAAAAGCTAAAGAGAAAGTTCAAGAAGAAGTTCTTCGTCAAGGAGAAGAGCAAGGACAAGGAAAAAAGGAAGTCCTCGCACAAGGCATATATTGTTTGTGAGTGGCTCACCGATGATGATGATTCAAACTCTTCCCCTTCAAGCGAAGATGAAGAACTTGCGGGTATTACTATGATGATCTCCAACAATGAGCTACCACCACCACCTCTATGCTTGATGGTCTGAAGTTGTGAAGGCTACATGGATGAAGATGATGATCTTGAGGCAGAAGAGGAGGACTATGATTATGAAGATGATGCTCCAAGCTATGATGATCTAGTCCTCATCCTTGAGAAGGCTAACAAGATCATCATCAAGAAGAACAAGAAGATCGAGGTGGTGACGAAGGAGCATGAAGTAGAGGTATACCGAGTTCGTGAGCTTGAGGGTGAGCTCAATGCCCTAAAACAATCTCATGGTGCTCTTCGTGAATCCTATGAGTCTCTCAAGGAGAAGCAGATAGAGCTAAGTGAGAAGCATAAAGCATTGGTCCTCAACCATAAAGCTCTTGACCTTGATTCTCTCCTTACCTCTCCTAAGCATTCTAATGAAGCTTCTACTTCTTATAATCTAACCTTCTCCAAGGAAAGCACTACTCTTGAGCCTACTATTTTGAAGGAATACACGAAGCTCAAGGAGGAGAAAGAGGTCGTGATGGATGCTTTTAAGCGGCTTACTAGAGGAAGACAAATTCAAAAGGATATCTTAAGCCGGAACCTTGTCAACAACCACAACCATAAGGGCCTAGGTTTATATCCTTCCTCTATCAACATCATTGGCAACGAAGATGAGATTTCTTCTTGGATGGTCCCGCTCATGGTGGATGACTATTATTGTGAGAAGTGTTGCCTTGATGATCACCGCACCAAGAATTGTCCCAAGGTGAGCGAGCCTAAGATTATGCCTAATGGTAACCATTTTTATGAGGATGTGCACTACAAGCTTTTTAGGGCAAAAGATGGGAAGGTGATGGCCAAGCCGCTCGGACCACCAAATGACAAGAGGACAATCAAGAAGATTTGGGTCCCCAAGGTGATCGTAGACCGAAAGAGGAAGCCTAAACTCTCTTAGGTTCCAAAAAGAAGTGAAGTGACCAAGGTGGTGGACCGTGAAGCAAATTGAAGATTATAGAAGTCCACCACATGTGATCGAGCTTCAACGCCAATCTACTCTTTAAGGAGGTTTTCTCTTGTACATAGTAGAGTAAGTTTCTTTTTTTTTCTTGCATGGTAGTTAGAACTCCTTCGTGGACTAGATGTTTGCACTATCATGCATCATATGTAAAAAGATAAAATTAAAAAACAAAAAAATTAGTCAACGTCTAACCATTTTGAGATATCCATAAGCACGAGGGAAGAGCTTAAGAAGGTGGTTTAGCTATCTCAAGGCAAAGCAGTGGGCTTATGGTGAATAAATTTGAGATAGGTCAAACTTGGCGTTGGATAGGTTTCTTTTATGCAATGTCCTTTAATTTGCTTGTATCTACATGGCATGTTCTAAATTCCTTGCATTAGCTAGCTTGTTTTTCATGCATTGCTTATAGGAACCACGGAGGAGGCGTTATTCTGAGAGAAAGTGACTACATCGCCTATATGGATTCACACACTCCTCAAAGGATAACTAGAGCAATTGTGAGCTTCATGCCCATTGAACCTTATGTCTAACAGTCTCTAAGATTCCCACTTATGTGGACCGTGAACATAGGATCATACATTCCCTTTTTTGGGTCCTTTTCTCTTTGGTTTTTATTGCTCGATCTTATTGCGATTTGCGAAAACTATAAACCCTTTGAGTGTTACCTATTTGCAAAAGAGTGTTTGAGAGCTCCCTTTCTAGAAAAGTGTGGTGTTTATTTGGTTCTTTAGTGAGGACATTTGAATTCTAGAAAGAAATTCTTTGAATCTGTAATTCCTTGAGGTCATCAGACATTTCGGCTCCTTCACCGGAAGGTTATTGTATCTTTGATCGGTTAACGCAGCCGAATCGGACAGACATTAGACATTCCGGAAAATTCACTGGACAATCCAGTGGCTAGAAGATGAAGCAGTTGCTTCTCTGGAATTGACTCTCAGCAGACACTGGACAGTCCGAACTTTTATAGTCACCAAACAATCTCTTGAGATCGGACAGTCCAGTGAGTTTTTGGTTCGGCGAAATCTCGGCCATCCGTTTATTTCCTTTCAAATCTCAGCCGTTGTTGTTTTAATCTCACCGCACGTGGGTTTCCAGTTTCTCACTCTTGACTCGTACGAACCTCTACCTAACTTGCGCTGACAAAAACCCTCAGTAGGGTTTTTGGTTTAGCGGCAATCAAACGTGATTTCGGCGTGTCTTTCGGCGGATTCCGGTTTTCTTCTTCTGGGGTATCGATTCTATCATTCCTTATTCATCGGAAAATGCCCTGCTTGCCCTAGAGTTGATTAATTGCAAAAAATTGGTATAGTTGATAAAAGTTCAATCTTTTATTGCCAATTGGTGTGATTAGTTGACATACTCTGTACTTGGTGCTATATTGAGGTTATCTTTTATGTTTTGATATGACATTGAGTTTTCCTGTCGCTAGTGTCACAATTTGGATGCTTTTCTTTATTTGAATTGTGGCATTAGTCTGTCAATATCACCGTTGGTCATATTTGCTTCATTTGATCGATGATATGTCCTTGTTCCACCGCTAGGATTTCTAAGTATGTCACTTGCTTGCGTTACTTACAACCCATTATCTATTCCCATATATTGCAGTGATAGTTTGGGCAGTCGTTCAGGACAGAGGATAGTACCAGAGGTTTCTATGGCAGTCCAGAGCTTTTTTGAAGGGTTAAGAGCCAAGGTCTTAATCCTATCTTGTGAGGTCAGCTGGTCAGTTGTGCTTTCAGTGACAGTAGTTTTTTTCAATGACAGCTTGAAAGTATGGGCCGTCAGAGACCATCTGCAAAAGAGAAGGGGAAGGGCAAAGCCATAGAGCCACAGAAGAAGAAGAAGAAGCAGAGGACAGGAGATCAAGAGTAGGATCAACGCTTGCAGCAGCGGATGTTGATGTACGTCCAGAGAGGTGGAGTGGAGCTTTGAGGATATCTGGCGCAAAGGGACAGGGGGAACTGAGGAGGTCGACCCTTCAGAGATTGGCCACCACACCCCTAGTTGCAAAAGTGCAGCCATAGAGAGCTCCTGCCAGTTGTTCACGGCAGTCGAGAACCACAGAGAGGGAGGCAGCCCAGACAGCTTCACCGACGAGGCCATAGAGGTGTCCTCATTCTAGGACTGGGGTCTGCACTGTTTGCACAGCTAGAGCCGAGAGAGCTCGTAGGGCCATGAGAAGAGTTGCTGAGGTGGAGGTCGACCTATTGAAGATTAAGGGCCCGGTCATGAAGACCAAGAGGAGAGTGGATTTCACTATATGGGTCCCCGCAGCACGTCATGCCAATGCCGGCCAATTTTGGACAGTGCTTCGACGGATGATATATGAGGCTCTTCAATGACAGCTTGCCACTAAGGGTAAGAGCTCAGTGTTTGCTGCACACCACCACTGTTCTTTTAAGGCACTGAGCAGAGGAGCTGGGACTGACATGTAGGAGCACATTGCATATCTACCCAGTTTGACAGAGTTGGTCACTCAGCCCCTGAGGTACAGTGAGGAGGTATACAATTCTATGTCTCTCTGTGGATCTCCTCCGACATGTCACAGCTATGGTTCTTATATAGAGGGGAGCCACATCGCTTTGAGAGATCTGATGTTGTGTCTGCTTTAGAGTTCTTATCATCTGAGACATGGATCAATGCACTGGCCCATCCGGACTTTCTACCACCTTACAGACCATTTGGAGGGATGGAGCCGAGTGACAAGAGGATGAGTATTACTTTCCAGCCAACGCATGGGGAGCATTACTCGAGGCACCTCTGAGGTTGACACACGAGGCTCATGTTTTGAGAGGGTTGATAGGCAGGTCGATAGCACCAAGGGCTGGCTACAGAGAGCGGGTGATTATACTACATCAGTGGCTGGTTTTCTTTTTGCTGAGGCATGAGATGTTTAATCTGACTGATTTGCTGCTAGCACAGATGGAGGATGTGATATATGAGGAGATTGGAGCATGTTAGTTACCTTTTGCCCCTTATATTTGTTTGTTACTGAGGAGAGACGGAGTTATGACCGAGGCAAAGTATGCTGATTTGCTAGAGATTACCATAGCCTTCAGTCCAGCAGAGCCGTCGAACTGTAGGGTTCTACGAGTATCTGCTTCTCAGAGCACCTCTGGAGGAGAGGAGGCCACAACACTTGAGGAGCTTGAGACTAAGGCTTCGAAGGGAGCACAACCGGGGGTTGGGAGCACTAAGGCTCTAGGTCAAGCCAAGACACCTATCTCTCGTGCCACACTTGACCCTGCTCTTGCTGCTAGACTAGATGCTATCGAGGCAAAGCAGGTTGAGCAGAGGAGGTTCAAGCAGGAGGAGAGGATCAGACGAGAGAGGGCCGAGTTCGAGGAGAGGATCCCACTCGAGCGCCTCCATATTGACGAGAGTCTTAGGATGGAGAGGGAGCTTGCTGAGGAGAGGAGACGACATGATAGAAAATTTCATGAGAGGTCGCAATGCACTCAGCTGGAGATGGCAGCGGCCATATCTTACATGTCTGCCGGTTTTAGAGCGATTGCATCTTATCTCCAGGGAATCGGTATGCCACCTCTACCTGCTTTTCTGATGACCACGCTACCGGGTCCCCTACCCTCACAGGCACAACCGACAGCTCCTTAGCCACAATATTCGTCTGTGCCGGCATTGACAGCGTAGCTTCAGCAGCCACCACAGCAGCAGCAGCCCTGTTTCAATACATTGCTCTCAGCTCTGCAATCACCATTGTACCTTTTGGAGCATCCAATACTTCTGCGACTGCCAGAGGAGTTAGTGTCCCAGTCACATCTTCTCAGTTCTCTCCGGTTTCATCGTACTCCACGTCGGCACTTTTTGCTTCAGCTGAGCCCAGAGTGCACCGGCATTGGAGACAGGGACAGCAGTGGGTAGTTCTCCTCTTGCTCTGAGAGTCCTTTCTTTCGAGGCTACCACTGCTGAGTTAGTTTTGACAGAGCCACCGCCGACAGTGTCAGAGGCAGAGCCAACAGCCACCACAACCGAGCAGCCCAGTTCTTCAGATGCAGCTATCCTGGTTGAGGTCAGATACACTTTAGAGGAGGCAGCTCAGGCCCTTGCCACAGCCCATTCAGATCAACTAGCTTCAGCTGATGGCAAGGAGCCCTCCTCGATGTTGTCTTCTGGCTTGAGCACGTTCAATAACCCTGAGCAGTCAGGAGATGAGTCAGCAGCACCAGAGCCAGCTTCAGAAGAGCAGCCATCAGTCGTCACTGCACCCAACTCCCTAACCGCGCCAGCAGAGGACTAGTTTTCATCTATGTCTAGGAGTCGAGAGTGAGACTTGTGATGTATGGTTTTGAGAGGCTAGCTGTCTAGGGGGAGGTTGTGGACAGGTAGTTAGGGCTCTAGATTTTATTTGGCGAATTTCATTGGCTCTTTATCACATTTTGATGAGTTTGGATTTTATTTGATCTTTTAGCTCATTGAGATTCACCTGGTTTCTAGACTAACCCCTGTGATTTATTGTGTATGATCTCCCTCTGTGATGTGATTGTCTTGCAGGTTCTCTAGTGCGTTGCCCTCTCTTTTATATTCTATCGTACACTAACTTTGTCTATCCAGCGTCTCTCTTCTCTATATGCTTCCTCAATGCCATCTGTTTGTGTGAGATGATAAAGGGGGAGAGAGTCCTGACAAATGGGAGAGAGATCAGCTGTCAAAAAGAAGACAAAGGAGGAGAACTCATGCATTTTTCTAGGGAGAGTCATCAAGGTAAGGGAGTAAGTTTTCCTTCAAGGTGGGCTTCTTTTCTTTGTCTTATATCATTTTGTTTGAAATTTGTTGTGAGTACTATGGTTGTCATCAATCAACAAAAAGGGGGAGATTGTAAGCTTGATGACCTTTGAAGTCTTCTAAAAGGTATATATTGATTTTGATGATTGAAGAACACCATAGGTAACAGTTGTGTTTGTAGGAACCACCCCACTAAATCTCTACAACATAATGGTGGACTTTCTCGATGCATGACAAGGATAATCTCAAGAAGAGGAGTTCTAAGCTTCGGTGGACCAAGGTTAAGGACTAGCTAGAGAGTCCATAGGATCATCGATACTATTAAGGGCAGTCAAGTCATTCGTTCTCAAGTCATATAAGTATTACAGGGTATGAATGATCTTGGTTACCTCAGAAAGCACTAAAAATAGCAGAGGAAGCGAAGCAAGTGAAGCCGAAGTCAAGTCGAAGAGAAAGGCAGAAGAAGAAGAGTCACTAGATAGTCCGGTGAGCTACGAGAAGCCAGTCAGGAGAGAGGTACTATCTGGAGTCGAAGAGAAGACGTCACTAGACAGTATGGTGGTGCAATGATCGGACAGTCTAGTGAGCCAGAAGACAAAGTCCAGAAGAGGTGTCTTTAGAAGTTCAAAAGTGAGAGTCACCGGACAGTCCGGTGAAGGTATGCACCGAACAGTCCGGTGTCATATGGAATGGATTCCAGAGAGGGTGTTTCAGTGATCTGTTGACAAGACGAGTCATTGAACAGTCCAATGGTACACCAGACAGTCCAATGGGAGTAGTCACCGGACAGTTCAGTGACTGGCAAAAGCAGTCAGCTTTATGACATCACGTTCCAATGGTTGTTTCTGGGCTTGGAGCCTATTTAAACCGTGCAGGGGGACGTTTTGCAGTGTGGCTGTGGTTTGAATTGCTGGAGCATACTTGTGAGAGGGACACCAAGAAGAAAGCACAACATAAGATTAGAGATCTTTGGTGCTAGTAGGAGAGTGATAGGAGCATTCATACACTTCTAGAGCTTGCAGGGCTTTAAAAGCAGTGATCCTTGCCTATTACTCTTGGTTTGACAGCCTAGACTTGCTAAGAGTCGGTGTTCGAGCTTCCGAGAAGATTGTGAAAGATGACGCTAAGTTTGTGAGTAGTTTCGGGTCCCCCTTGAAAGGAACACTTAGAGGGAGCGCCCGGAGCCTTGGAGGCCTACTCTAGCGCGAGTGTGTGACAGCTGGGCCGCCAGTGACTTCACTTCGAGAAGTGAAGCATACCCTTAGGAGCACCGTTTCAGAAACAGTGGAGGGACCAAGACTCCGACGAGAGTGGTTCAACGAGGATTAGAGAAAGGCACTAACCTTCCGAGACTTCGAAAAAAATCGCTGAGCATTGTCTTGACTCTCTCTCTCTTTACCTTTCTGCGTTTCATACCGTTGAGTAGAATCTTAGGTTGCTTTACGCTTTCTTCTTAGTGGCTATCGTGCTAGTGCTTGTTTGTTTTTTTCATCTTATCACTAGTTTTGTGAGGGGTCTTGGCCTACTAAAATTGTGTAGGTTGCTCTTGTTGTAGTATGAGTCTTATAGTTTAAGTTTGTAGCGAATTAAATCCTATAAATTCACCGATTCAACCTCTTCTCGGTGTCTTTGATCCTTACAGTTGGAATCTAAGCTTAGGTAGTATAGTTATAATTTGATCAGTTTTGATTATTGCGATAAGCCAAGTTCATCACTACACTCCTCTATCTTTTAGTTGTTATTGTTGTAGACTTTTAACTTTATTTTTGACTATTTATTTTATTCAAAAAAGTTTGATATATATTGTATATTTTATTATAACTTGTTTATTAGTAGTAGTACTTGAAACAGCGTAATTTTTATAGATTTGAACTATTTTTGAATAAAATGAATATATAGTCAAAGATGACGTTGAAGTAAATGACGACGACAATTAAAAATGAAGGGGTATGGAGTAACCACTTTGGGTTGACTGGAATTTATACATGACATCCATAGCACTTAATGGTGGGATTGGAGGCAAAACAAGCCCATGAGGTCTTCGGTCTTCTGATGCAGTCCACCTGATTAATTCCGTCTATTTGCACCAGCCCTGTCCTGAAAAGAGGGGGGCAATAATACTTCAGTGCTTGTGGCGAGAATGAACGATACAATCACTAAAAGGGACTCTTTAACTACAGAATTTTAGCATTCCAACCTGGTAGTATATCAGTGTCTTTGGACTCGTTATTCATGTCAATCATGTACAGACCAATGTTTTTTTTTTTTTTTACTTGTCCCTCTCTGTACCTGGATTGTGGGCTTGAATTAATTTCAGGGGTGGACATTATGAAGTCATGATTGTTTGGTGAGAGACAATGAATAGTTGGCATCAGCTGAACACTACAAAGCTATAAATTTTTTTTTTCTGATGGAAACAATATACTGTCGACAAGAAACATTGAAAAAGAATCGTATCTGTAGAGGAGTAGATTATGTCAATAAGACAATATCCTTGATTTCAGTGTTGTATTCAACTTAGGGCCCATTTTGATACCAGGAATTGAAATCTCTTCCATGAATTGCAACCCAGGAATTGAATTCATTTTCAATATTCTTATTTGGCACTACACAGAATCGATTTCCAAGAATTAAAATCCAAATATTGTTTGGACACTTCAGTCAGAATCACTCCTATATAGAATCAACACTCCTATCCGATTCGAATAGATGGTGAGAAATATCACAGATTGCACCTTAGTGGCAGTTCTCGGTCTCCTTGCGCACGACGTTGATGAGCTCAGGGCCATCGGTGTAGTGTCCCTTGCCCTTGTTGTTGCTGGCATCGAAATGGTTGCAAACGAAGATGTCGGAGTGGAAGATGAGCCAAAGGTGCCAGTGCGGAGCAAGTCCATCGTGTCTGGTTTGAGGCCTAGGCCAGATCTCGCGGTGGTGACACTTCTCTTGGGTCATGGTGGGCAGGCATCTGGTTTGGGTGGAGGGGACATGTGCGTGCTCGCTGGAGGGGACTGTAGGAGGAGCAGGTGGGATGGAGGCCAGCGGGTGTCAAGAACAATGGGACGCTAGGCAGGGGTGGCGGCGGCGTGCTTCGAGGACGAAAGGGAGAGAGGCATCGGCGGTGGTGGCAAGCTTGGAATACGGCAGGGAGACGCCAGCGGCAATCTTTGCAGTGGCACGTGTACACGATGTTTCCAGCGGGCACGGTCTTGGACGAGCTGGAGTCATGAATTCGGGACTCGGTTTCCGATGCTTTGGCTCGGAAATGGAAGAGGGTTAGGAATGCAGCAGCTAGAAAAGGGCTGAATTGTGTAATTCTATTCAATGGGCCGCGAAACAGGCCTGTTTCTGGAATCCGATTCAATTCGGCCCGATTCAAAGATCCAAACCGGCCTGTAGGGGAAAAAAAAAATAGAGCAGAACTCATGATTTCTGAGTGTCCAAGAGCTAGTCAAACAATAATGTACATGCATATAAAGCATTTGATTATGGATCAAAACCATCACACATATATGGTGATAAGTCAACAGCAGGAAGTCAGATTGGTTGGTAGAACGACAGAGTATTTTTATTCGATCTAGTATGCTGAGATGTTAGAGTCAATTGACCCAGGACGGCTCTGTAGTTTTTTTTGAAAATGGAGACTTCTCCGGCTTTGATAGAAAGCCAATATTAAGGTCATAGAAGACTGCGGATACCAGTTTATGCTGAAAGTTGAGGAGAAATTCAAAGTTGGGCTAGCTTTGGACCTGATGTTCCTTGTGCTTAGGCCCAGCCCACCGGAATAAAGAAATGAGGAGGATCGGCCTCATTTCTTCCGGCCGCACCAGAGTGTGATAAGGAGCCGCGCCGTGCTCTCCGGAAAACGGCGGCTCAGCTGTACCCACGTTCTCCGGTGGACCGGGTCGAGCTTGCGGAGCTGCTGCTGCATGCGTGAACCCAGGAAAGGGGCGAGATGCGCGGATCGACGAGAAGAACAGACTGGTTCATCTCTGGCGATGTTCAGGCACAACTTTCCCCTTTATCTATCTCCTCTGAGCTGCTCTGGAGTAAGGGTTCAAGTGGGAAATTTTCTCTCAAAGTCTCCATCGTGTACTGTTTGTTCCTGGTGAACTGAGTCTCTCAATCAGAGGTGTTCGGTTCTGCGTTGTTGAGGCTCGCCCGCACTGTCGGAAGGACCTGTGCCACAGGTCTTGTATCTCCGTCGTCCTCCCTGTCGGCAATGGCGGCATCTAGGATTTCTGAGACTGCGACAGACAAGTCGAGCCTGACCCCCATTCCTGAGCCGTTAGCATACTTCAATCTGTAAGTACACTCTTCTGTTAATTGGAGATTTTGTCTGTGTTATCTGAATAATAAACTCCTTGATGACTGAAATATGCTGAGATTAATAAGTTAGAGAGTGTTAGGCTTGTAATTGTAGTGCTGTAATCACGGCGTTAGCCTTGTAATTGTCCTGTTGTAATCACGGCTACAGGCCTATGCACGCCGCACGTCAAGGTTACCTCCTGCCTAAGTTAGCTGCTGCTGTGCCTATATATGTAACCCCGATTCATGAGAATGGAATACACGCGTGATTATCTCTGCTAATATGGTATCAGTATACTGCGCCGATCTAGACCTGTCTTGCTTCCGCAAACCCAGCGGTGCTAGCGCCGCCGTCACCCATCTCTGATCTTTGCTGCCAGTCTCTGTCCAGCCGCAGCCACACCGTCTTTGCCCTCTCCTCCGGCACGTCGGTCCTCAACTTTCCTGGTCTACTTCTTCCACTCTCCACATCCCATGGCAACGGCGGAAGACAATGCTGCTGTCGCGGCTGTCGAAGCCGAGCGCGCTCGTCTGGAACAGGACGCTGAGGCTGCTCGTCAGCTCGCTCTTGCCCAGTCCACGTCCCTGCTTCATCAACAGGCCGTGGCAGTCCAGAACTTCAAAATTCTAGTTCCGTTTGTTCTTGACTTCAACTCGACCATATACGCGCGATGGCGTCGGCTCTTCCTCACCGTCCTCGCCAAGTACGCCCTCGACGGTCACGTTCTCTCAGATGACTCCCCCGACAATGAAGAGTGGGCTCGCATGGACGCCATGCTCAAGCACTGGATCTACACCACCCTCACCATCGATCTGTTGGAGTTCGTGATGGGCGGCAGTGTTACTGCACGGACGACATGGTGTCGTCTCGAAGAACAATTCCTCGGTAACAAGGAATCCCGTGCCATGCTCCTCGATATCGAGCTTTGCTCTTTTGTGCAGGGTGATTTGTCTATCTCCGATTATTGCTGTCGACTCAAGGGCATGGCCGATGCCCTTGGTGAACTCGTTGAACCGGTCCTTGATTGTACCCTTGTGCTTATGACTCTTCCAGGTCTTAACGAGAAGTTGCATATATGGCGGCCATCATCAAGCGCACCAAGCCACTCCCCACGTTCGCTACTGTTCGGGCTGATCTCCAGCTTGAGGAGATTGAGATGAGAGACAGACCGGGCTTGCCATCTACTACCATGGTCGCCACCACCGGCGGCCACTCGTCACCAGCTCCACGTCCTCCGGCTACTAGACCTCCACGCCCTCCTTATCCTGCGCCAAACCCCCATGTGACAGGCCATGGGCCCCAGGTTGGTGGCAGGTCAGGTCCTGCTCCTGGCGGCGGTAAGAACAAAAACAAGAATTACCGACCTGCTGGTGGGTTTGGCGCTGGGCAAGGTGGCGGACCTGGCCCTGATGCGTGGCCTTCCGTGCACAACCCCTGGGCCGGCACTATACAAATGTATGGTCCAGTCTGCCCGGTGGTCTTCTCGGCGCTCGTCCGGGTGCACCCCCTCTACCTCGTGGTGCTGTGCCGCAGCAACACACCTACTTCGCAACTGCGGTGCCACAGCTGCATGCGGGGGGGGGGGGGGTGGCTGTGTTCCTACTGTGTTATGGTGGGCAAGACCTATGAACGGCGACGTAGCTGAGTCGCACCGGGTGCGCTGTGCGCGGCCACCATCGTCCCACGCCCGAGAGTTTAGAGCTGGGTCAGTTTGCTGAACCAGAGTCTTAGGGATTTGATTTGTTGAGTCAGATTTGGAGTGGTTAGGAGTTTCCTTTTTTTTAGCGTCAATCAGTTAGAGTCCTATTGTATAAGATTGAGACTTGGGAGATTAAGGAAATCAGCCTGGGATTGTGTCATCTTGACACCCTTGGGCACCCGGCGTCCCCTCTGCCCTCCAGCCTTCGTGCTCTAGCCCTAGCTCGCGACGGCGCCACGCCGCCGCCCACGATCACGCCCTGATCCTCTCCACTCTCCCCCCTACAACCTCCGAAGCAAGGTCAAGCATCGTATCAACTTGGTATCAGCTCCCACTCCGATCATGGATGCCTCTGCCGCCACCACCAACGCCTCCGCATCGCCGATCCCCCCCACCACGACCACCGTTCCCACGTCTCGGGTGTCCCTACCCGGTCACCACCGCCGGTGCGCTGGTGAACACCACGCCACCCGCACCACCGCCAACCCTGGCCTCCATCGCGGAGATGCTCGCCAGCATGCAGCTCCAGATGGCCGCCATGAACAACCACCTCGCGACCCAGGCCGGCTGGCCTTCTGCTCTTGACGGCAAACCTGCGTTCCCGCAGTTCGGCCTGCCCGGGTTCCTCGGCGTTCCGGCGCTGACCGCGACTTCCTCGCCGGTGATCACGGAGATCACGACGGGCACCACGGACTCCTCCGCCGCGGCGCCTCCCTCCCAGCCGCAGCCGGCAGCAGCTCTACCGGGTTCCCAGCCGGCGCCATCACCACCATGCCCGGAGTGCCCATCACCCAGATCAACTTTCCGCATTCGCCGTCGCCCATTCCGTCCTTCGGATCGGTGTCGCAGCTGATGCCCCCCCCGGCCTCCTCTCACATGGCGCCGTCGTATCCGTATCCCCCTCCGCTGCCAGAGTGGGAAACCGCCATCGTGCCGAAGTACCACAAAATCACCTTCGAGACCTACGACGGCACGGCGGACCCGCTCGGATGGCTCAACAAATGTGAGCAATTCTTCCGCGGCCAACTCACGCGTGAAGCGGACAAGGTTTGGTTGGCGTCGTACCATCTCAAGTGGGTGGCCCAGCAGTGGTACCTCGTACTGGAACAAGATCTCGGCCGCCCCGCGTGGCCGGGGCTGGACTTCCGCAACTACTGCCAACAGCGCTTTGGCCCGGCCATCAGCACGAACCACCTGGCTGACCTGGCGCGCCTCCCCTTTGGCGGCTCTGTCGACAAGTACATGGCCGAGTTCCAAGCTCGGGCCGCGCACGCCGGCGATCTCTTGGCACTGCAGAAGGCGCGCCTGTTCACGGGGGGCCTTCCGGAGCACATCCGCGTCGACGTTGAACTCCTCGAGCCCTCGAACCTGCAGCAGGCCATGAGGCTCGCGCGCGCCTATGAACGCCGCAACGCACCGCTGACTCCTGCTCTCCTGGCGCCGCGGCCAGGGCGCCGCCCGCCACCGGCGCTCCCGGCGTCACCATCGGGCGCTACCACTCCGGCCCAGCAGCTCAAACCCTTCAAGCGCCTCACCCCCGATGAGATGGCGGAACGGCGCAAGTTGGGGCTGTGCTATAACTGCGACGAGCCGTTCGTCCGCGGGCACAAGTGTCCCCGCCTTTTCTACTTGGAGGCGCCGGACTACATTGCGGAGGAGCCGGACGCAGATGATGATGATACAACGCCAGCCTCCGATGAACCGCCTTTCGACCCCGATAAGCCGATGATATCTCTGTCTGCTGCTACGGGGATCCGCGCGGGCGACGCCATGCAGCTGCGGGTCACGATCGGCGCGCACGAACTCACGGCCCTGCTTGATTTCGGGTCGACGCATAACTTCATCAACGTGGCGGCCGCGCGCTAAGCTGGACTCCAGTTCCGCGACAGTGGCGGCACTCATGTAATCGTGGCCAACGGTGACCATGTGGCCTGCCATGGCCTCGCCCGCGACGTCACCATCAAGATCGCCGAGGAGTCCTTCACAGCGGACTGCTTCTCCATTCCACTCGCTCCATACGACATGGTGCTGGGCCTTCCCTGGCTTCGCTCCTTGGGGCCGATCCTATGGGACTTCGCGTCTCTCCGCATGGCGTTCTCATTCCGCGGCCGTCGCGTTGTCTGGACGGGGGTCGGAGCTCCATCCGCGGCGCCACCAGCGACCCTGTGCACGGGTCACCTCTTCACCGACAGGGGCGCCGAGAGCGCGCTCCTGGAGCACCTGTTGGACACGTTCGCCGACGTGTTTGCGGCGCCCACCGGGCTCCCTCCTGCGCGAGACTGCGACCACCACATTCACCTCAAGCCCGGAACCGAGCCGGTGGCGGTGCGTCCGTACCGCTACCCGCAGCTCCAAAAGGATGAACTGGAGCAGCAATGTGAAGCTATGCTCCAGCAGGGGATCATTCGACCCAGCACATCTCCGTTCTCGGCCCCAGTCCTTCTCGTCAAGAAGCAGGACGGATCGTGGCGCTTCTGCGTCGATTACCGCTCCCTCAACGCCGCCACGGTGAAAGACAAATTTCCGATCCCGGTTGTCGAGGAGTTGCTCGATGAACTCCATGGGGCCAAGTTCTTCACCAAATTGGACCTCCGATCGGGCTATCATCAAGTCCGCGTCGCCGTCGAGGATGTGCACAAGACCGCGTTCCGGACTCACCACGGGCATTTTGAATTCTTGGTAATGCCTTTTGGGTTATCAAATGCTCCATCTACCTTTCAGGCGTTGATGAACCTCGTCCTCAAGCCATTCCTGCGCCGCTGCGTCCTCGTCTTCTTCGACGACATCCTCATCTATAGCGGCTCCTGGACCGAATCTATAGCGGCTCCTGGACCGAGCACCTGCAACACGTCTGCGCCGTACTGGACGTTCTACGCGCGCACCAGCTCCACCTCAAGCGATCCAAGTGCGCTTTCGCCGACACCTCCATGCACTACCTGGGGCATGTCATCACGGCTGATGGTTGGACACGTCCAAGGTCGCAGCGGTTCAGTCATGGCCGCAACCGCGTGCAGCACGCGGGCTCAGGGGCTTCCTTGGCCTCGCGGGCTATTACCGCCGCTTCATCCAAGATTACGGGATCATCGCCGCCCCCCTGACGCAGCTGCTTCGCAAGGATGGCTTCCAGTGGTCACCCGAGGCAGAGGCGGCGTTCGTGACCCTCAAGGCCATGCTCTCGGCGGCACCGGTGCTCCACTTACCAGACTTCGGCGCACCATTCATCGTCGACTGTGATGCGTCGGGGTCCGGTTTCGGCGCGGTTCTTCATCAGGATGGGTCCCCCATCGCCTTCTTCAGCCGGCCTTTTGCCGCCCGGCATCTCAAGGTGGCAGCCTATGAGCGTGAGCTCATCGGGCTGGTTCAGGCGGTTCGTCACTGGCGGCCATATCTTTGGGGCCGCGCCTTCATTGTTCGAACGGATCACTACGCGCTGAAATATATGCTGGATCAACGCCTCTCCACCATCCCACAGCATCACTGGATTAGCAAACTATTTGGCTATGATTTCAGGGTGGAGTATCGCTCCGGCAAGACGAACGTGGTGGCCGACGCCCTCTTGCGCCGCGACGGGGATTCCCCACTTCTGATCGCGCTCACCGACGCGAGACCCTTATTCTCCTCGGCTCTGTCGGCTCCCAGTTTCCGGCTCTTCGACGACCTACGCCGGGAGCTGGCGGCCGACCCGGCGCTGCGCGCTCGCCTCGACAACGTGGCGGCGGGTGCCCATGGCGAATCCTGGGCCGTGCGGGACGGTCTGCTCCTACACCGTGGCCGCGTCTTCGTCCCTAGCTCCTCGGCGCTGCTCGAGGACGTCCTGCAGCTGGCCCATACCGGGGGCCATGAAGGCATCCAAAAGACTCTTCACCGACTCCGTGCTGAGTTCTTCGTCGAGCATGATCGCCGTGTGGTGGGCGATTTCGTCCGCGCCTGCGCCACGTGCCAGAGGAACAAAACAGAAACGCTGCACCCGGCCGGCTTGCTGCAGCCTCTACCGGTCCCTTCGCGTGTCTGGGCTGACATTTCCCTCGACTTCATCGAGGCGCTTCCCAAGGTCCATGGCAAGAGCGTCCTACTCACGGTGGTGGACCGATTCTCGAAGTATGCCCACTTTATCCCTCTCGGTCACCCCTACACAGCTTCGTCGGTGGCTCGCGTTTTTTTCCAGGACATCGTGCGGCTCCATGGCTTCCCGGAGTCGATCGTCAGTGACCGTGATCCGGTGTTCACGGGTCATGTGTGGCGCGACCTCTTCCGCCACGCCGGTGTCAAACTCCGCATGAGCTCGGCATTCCACCCGCAGACGGACGGGCAGTCCGAGGCCGTCAACAAAACTATCACCATGTATCTGAGGTGTTTGATAGGTGATCGTCCGAGGGACTGGCTTGATTGGCTTCCGTGGGCCGAGTTTTGCTACAACTCGGCCTATCACACGGCGCTCCAAACCTCCCCGTTCCAGGTGGTCTACGGCAGAGCTCCACCGGACCTGCTTCCCTACGTCTCGGGGCAGGCGCGCACGGAGGCGGTGGACACCATGCTGGCCAACAGGGACGAGTTCCTCGAGGAAGTGCGCACCCGTCTTCTTCAAGCTCAAGAGCACGCCCGCCGGTTCTACGACGCCCACCACCGCGACCTCGAGTTCGCCGTCGGGGACTGGGTCCTGCTCCGGATGCTGCACCGACACACCCAGAACTTGGTGCCTGGCGGCCGCGGCAAGCTGGCGCCCAAGTACGCCGGCCCTTTCCAGGTGGTCGGGCGCGTCGGCGAGGTCGCGTATCGCCTCCAGCTGCCAGACGGGGCGCGCATTCACGACGTCTTCCACGTGGGCGTTCTGAAGCCGTTCCGAGGTACACCGCCGTCCTCTACACCGACTCTGCCGCCCCTGCGCCACGGTCGTCCTCTGCAACGCCCAGAACGCGTGCTGCGCTCGGAACTACGCCGCGGCGTCTGGCATGTACTCGTCGAGTGGGCCGGCATGCTGGTCTCGGAAGCTACCTGGGAGCCTGTTCCAGCATTTCGGGAAGCTCATCCCTCCTTCCAGCTCGCGGACAAGCTGTTTCCCGAGGGAGGGAGAGATGTTATGGTGGGCAAGACCTATGAACGGCGACGTAGCTGAGTCGCACCGGGTGCACTGTGCGCGGCCACCATCGTCCCACGCCCAGGAGTTCAGGGCTGGGTCAGTTTGCTGAACCAGAGTCTTAGGGATTTGATTTGTTGAATCAGATTTGGAGTGGTTAGGAGTTTCCTTTTTTTTAGCGTCAATCAGTTAGAGTCCTATTGTATAAGATTGAGACTTGGGAGATTAAGGAAATCAGCCTGGGATTGTGTCATCTTGACACCCTTGGGCGCCCGGCGTCCCCTCTGCCCTCCAGCCTTCGTGCTCTAGCCCTAGCTCGCGACGGCGCCACGCCGCCGCCCACGATCACGCCCTGATCCTCTCCACTCTCCCCCCTACAACCTCCGAAGCAAGGTCAAGCATCGTATCATACTGCCTCCACGTTACGGGCAGCTGCTAGCCAGGACTCCTCCAGCGATGCTCCTGCAACTAGCATGGATGTGTGTGGCACTGTTCCACCACGTTTACTGCTGCAGGAACATCCACCCAGCTTTGCTCGACTGCCTACATCATCACCGCTCGAGTCTTCTCTGGCCGGGCCATCTTCTGTTGACACGCACATGCCGGCCTCGCCGCTCGCTGCATGTTCACCTGCAGATGCAGATATGCAAGTGCCACCACCAGCTGGCTCATCTCCCGGAGGCATAGCGACTGTCACCCACACCATCTGTTCAGGCCGCCTCTCATGAGGCCGCTGGTCTTGTACCGGCCAATGCTGTTCCTGTGCCTCCACCAGCTAATGATCATGTCATGATGACTCGCAACAAGCGTGGGTTCTCCCTTCCAGTTCAGCGCCTGAATCTTCAGGCCACAGTACTGTCTCCATTGCCTAAGACATACCGTGGTGCTCTCGCTGATCTAAATTGGCAGGATGCGATGATTGAGGAGTTCTCCATCCTGCAACAAAATGATACTTGGGACCTTGTTCCTCGTAACGCCGATGCTAATGTGGTTTCTGGTAAATGGGTCTATCGCCACAAATTCACTTCGGATGGATCTCTTGATTGGTACAAAGCCCGATGGGTTGTTCGTGGTTTTACTCAGTGCTCTAGCATTGATTATGATGAGACCTTCAGTCCAGTTGTCAAACCAGCCACAGTACATAGTTCTGAGTCTTGCTCTGTCTTGTCAATGGCTTATTCATCAGTTGGATGTAAAGAATGCATTTCTTCGTGGCACTCTGCAGGAGACAGTTTGTTGTGAACAGCCGTCTAGATTTATTGACTTATCGCGCCCGAATCATGTTTGTCGCCTAAAGAAGTCACTCTATGGCCTTAAACCAAGCACTTTGTTTCTCATATCTCATCCATGGGGTTTACTGGTGCTCAATCAGATACTTCACTTTTTTATCTATCGATGTGGCTCTGAAATGTCATACCTTGTGCTTTATGTGAATGATATTGTGCTCACCACTTCATCAGATTCTCTACTCTGGCAAATTATTTCAGCACTAACTCAGGAGTTCAGCATGAAGGACTTAGGCCCTCTTCATCATTTTCTAGGAGTTTCTGTTACCCGCCGTGGTGGCAGTTTGTTTCTCTCAAAGCGGCAGTATATGCTTGATATTCTCCAACGAGCTGGTATGACGGACTGTAAGCCTTGCACCACCCAGTCGACACCTGTGCCAAGGTCTCTAGTGCTGGCGCCCCTATTGCAGATGCCACCGACTATCGTGCTCTTGTCGGAGCACTCCAGTCCAGCATCAACATATTAAACATATTGAGATCGACCTTCATTTTGTCCAGGGCAAGGTTGCTGCTGGAGCTGTTCGTGTACTTCATGTGCCAACTACATCACAATATGCTGACGTTTTTGCCAAATGCCTACCTTCATCTGTATTTACAGAGTTTTGCTCCAGTCTCAATGTTCGTGGCTGCCCCGATGTTGCGACTGCAGGGGGGGGGGGGGGTGTTAGCCTTGTAATTGTAGTGCTGTAATCACGGCGTTAGCCTTGTAATTGTCCTACTGTAATCACGGCTACAGGCCTATGCACGGCGCACATCAAGATTACCTCTGGCCTAAGTTAGCTGCTGCTGTGCCTACATATGTAACCCCAATTCATGAGAATGGAATACACGCGTGATTGTCTCTGCTAATAGAGAGTACTGCAGCTGTACCCTGTTCAGTTTGTCTCCTGTATATGCATATAATTGAAGCTGGAATCATTTTGACTTGTGGTAAATTCTGATAGTATTACTGTATTAGAATACTTTTACTCTACTGTAATATCAGTCTGATTCGTACTATTGTATATCTTTGATTTTATCAGCAGTAATCACTGTCAGTTTTGAATGCTATACATTTTTAGAAACATTAATCGAGAGTTCTCTAATTTGTTAATCTGTGACGTGTGACTACAGTTAGAGAGCAAAGTTCAAAAAATGAATCACATGTTAACAACTCCTGTATGTATTTTTGTTCTGCATTATACTTTGAGGAGCTTATTTATTGATTGTTTATTGCCTGATCCAGTTTATTACATATGTACGTACTCTGTAATATGTTTTTCTTATACTATTGCAATATTCCGAACAATCCAGAAATCCTAGAATGGCTAGTTGCAGTTCAGTTGTGCCCAACTCGGATGCTATTAAGCCTGAAACATTTGACAGGAGCGGCTTCAAACGCTGGCAGGCCGGGACTAGGCTGTGGTTGTTGGAGCTCGGATTATTCTGGGTCCTCACTGAAGAGCCAGCTGAAGTACCAGGAGATAATTTGGAAAATGAGGTCGAGAGAACGTGGCTCGCCGCGGTAAGGACCCGTTGGGAGAAAAGCAAATGCTTTCGCCCTTCCACGACTCCTAGCAGTCCTATCAAATAGGTTGTTCGATGTCTATGTTACATTCACCGAGGCAAAGAAGGTGTGGGCTGTACTGAATGATAAGTATGCACTTCACCCCTTGAGCTGGTCCATTCTGATCTTTGTGAGATGAATGGAATTATAACCAAGGGAGAAAAAAATTTCTTCACTCTAATAGATGATGCTACTAGATTCTGTTACATTATCTCCTCAGAATTAAAGATGAAGCACTAGAATACTTTAAAATATATAAGGCTGAAGTTGAAAACTAATTAGAAAAGACAATTAAGAGGCTTAGGTCTGATAGAGGTGGGGAATATATTCCTAGAGATTTCTCTGAATACTGTGAGGAAAATGGCATAGTACATGAGTATACACCACCGTACTCACCCCAATCCAATGGAATAGCGGAAAGAAAGAACAAAACTCTTTGTGATTTGGTTAATGCCCTTTTGCAAAGCTCTGATATGGCTTTTTCATGGTGAGGTGAGGCTGTCCTCACTGTTAACTATGTCCTGAATAGAGTTGCCCTTCGAAATCGAGAGGACACGCCTTACATGGGATGGAAAGGGAGAAAGCCCAACCTGTCCCATCTTCGTACGTGGGGTTGTTTTGCTAAAGCACATGCGCCCCCACCAAAGAAGAGAAAACTTTGACAAAAGACCTTAGATTGTGTCTTTCTCGGATATGCAAGTCATAGCACAGGCTATAGGTTTCTAGTGATTCACTCCGAGATGTCAGATATTGCTGTTAACACAATACTAGAGCATAGGGATGCTACCTTTTTTGAGCACATCTTCCCCATGAGTGAATGAACATGTTGAATATGGTTTAACTCAGATTTCAACAAGAGGTCTGCTCTTCAGGATGTTAGTGAAACAGTTCCTGAAAAATCTCTAGGTGATGATTTTGTCACCTATGTCGTGGATGATGAACCTCGAACCATCTCCACGGCATATGCTTCTCCCGAGGCAGAATACTGGAAAGAAGCAGTTCGTAGTGAAATGGATTCTATTATCACTAACGGGACCTGGGAGCTGACTGAACTACCAGTTGGCTGTAAGCCACTAGGATACAAATGGATATTTAAAAGAAAGCGTAGACCCGATGATACTATCAAAAAGTACAAGGCCCGATTAGTGGCTAAGGGTTTTACACAGAAGGAGGGAGAAGACTATTTTGACACTTATTCTTCTGTTGCCAGGTTACCTACGATCCGTATGCTTATAGCACTGACAGCTACACAAAACTTCTTTATACATCAAATGGATGTTAAAACACTTTTTCTAAATGGAGAGCTTGATAAGAAAATATACATGCTGCAACCAGAGGGATTTGTGGTAAAAGGACAAGAGAACAAAGTTTGTAGATTAATTAAGTCCTTATATGGCCTTAAATAGGCCCCCAAACAGTGGCATGAAAAGTTTGATACTACACTTACTTCGGATGGCTTTTGTGTAAACGAAGCCGATAAATGTGTGTACTATCACTTCAATGCTGGGCAAGGTGTCATTCTATGCTTGTATGTGGATGACATATTATTATTTGGGACAAACTTGGACTTAATAAATCAAACAAAGCCTTTTCTATCTCAAAACTTTGATATGAAAGATTTGGGAGAGGTGGATGTAATTTTAAATATTAAGATCTTGAGAGGGAGTAATGGGATATCGTCGAATCAATCCCATTATGTGGATAAGATGCTTGCACGTTTTCATATAATGGACTGTTAGCCTACTTCCACACCCTATGATCCTAATTCTAAATTAAAGAAAAATTTTGGTCATGGAAAAGATCAACTGAGGTATTCCCAGATTATAGGTTCTCTTGTGTACTTAGCTAGTGCTACAAGATTACATCTCATATGCGGTATGTCAATTGAGTCGCTACACCTCTAATTCGGGTAGTGATCACTGAGTAGCACTTGAGAAAGTACTTAGATATTTGAAAGGAACTAAGAACCTAGGAATATTTTATTTTGGTCATCTGACTGTTGTAGAAGGATATAGTGACTCAAACTGGATTAGGGACTCGGATGATATGAAGGCTACAAGTGGATATGTATTCACTTTAGCGGGTGGAGCTGTGTCATGGAAGTCTTCAAAACAGACCGTTCTTACACGCTCTACTATGGAGGCTAAGTTAGTAGTAGCGCTTGACTCAGCAGTGATAGAGGCAGAGTGGATTCAAGATCTCCTCTCTGATCTTCCAGTTATGAACAAACCAGTTCCAGCTGTTCTCACCTACTGCGATTACCAAACTGTTCTAGTTAAGGTGAAGAGTAGGAAAGACAATATGAAGTCTTCGAAGCACATCAAAAGGCGACTTAAGTCACTGCAGCATGCACTAGAGATGGGTATAATCACCATGGATTATATTTGTTCTGAAGGGAATCTAGCTGATCTCTTTACAAAAAGGACTGTCTAAAATAGTCATTCAAGCAGCATCAAAGGGGATGAGACTTTTGCCCACTGATAAGTTTTGCATCGACAGCAATCTATCCTAGGAGACCGAAGATCCTGTGAACTAGGCTCTAGGAAAGTGTAAATAAAAGAGCACTTAAAAGTTTCATAAGCTGAATTGCTCTTCTGCAGGCCAGGTTGAGTTAAACTCTTAATGAGTTCAATGCCTTGTGGCGATAGTAGTTGTCCTACAGAACTGCTATGAGAACTCACCTCTATGAGTGGGATTGTGTGATTGCAGTCACAAAGAGAATGGTCATCTCTTTGTTTGACACTCATGAATAAATGATACACGGACATGACCATACAGTCCAACTCGAGATCTTAAAACTAAACAGCCTAGTACAAAGTGTTGTATAGAAGGAAACTGTCACGCCAAGCCAGAGGATCAAGGCAATGTCCTCCTGTGTCTGTGAGGGTGAAAATCTGTACAGCTAGGTAATTTGTTCAAACCCGCAAGGTACTTGTTACTCAAAATTCGTATATCAAACCGATTAAGCACCAACATTGAATTTGGTGGGGATTGCTGAAAGTTGAGGAGAAATTCAACGTTGGGCTAGCTTTGGACCTGATGTTCCTTGTGCTTAAGCCCAGCCCACCAGAATAAAAAAATGAGGTGGATCGGCCTCATTTCATTCCAGCCGCACCAGAGTGAGATAAGGAGCCGCATCGTGCTCTCCGGCAGACGGCGGCTCAGCTGTACCCACGTTCTCCGGGTGACCGGGTCGATCTTGCGGAGCTGCTGCTGCATGCGTGGACCCAGGAAAGGGAGTGGTGGGGGGGCGATGCCGTTCTGCTCAGGGGCGAGATGCGCGGATCGACGAGAAGAACAGACTGGTTCATCTCTGGCGAGGTTCAGGCTCAACTTTCCCCTTTATCTATCTCCTCTGAGCTGCTCTGGAGTAAGGGCTCAAGTGGGGAAATTTTCTCTCAAAGTCTTCATCGTGTACTGCTTCTTCCTGGTGAACTAAGTCTCTCAATCAGAGGTGTTCGGTGCTGTGTTGTTGAGGCTCGCCCGCACTGTCAGAAGGACATGTGCGGTGAGGTCTTGTATCTCCGTCTTCCTCACTGTCGGCAACGGTGGCGTCTAGGATTTCTGGGACAGCGACAGACAAGTCGTGCCTGACCCCCATTCCTGAGCCGTTAGCATACTTCAATCTGTAAGTACACTCTTCTGTTAATTGGAGATTTTATTTGTGTTATCTGAATAATAAATTCCTCGATGACTGAAATATACTGAGATTAATAAGTTAGAGAGTACTGCAGCTGTACCCTGTTCAGTTTGTCTCCTGCATATGCATATAATTGAAGCTGGAATCATTGTTACACTTGTGGTAAATTCTGATAGTATTACTGTATTATAATACTTTTATTCTATTGTTAAATCAGTCTGATTCGTACTTTTGTATATCTCTGATTTTATCAGCAGTAATCACTGTCAGTTTTGATTGCTATACATTTTTAGAGACATTAATCAGGGAAACAACTAGTTGGGAGTTCTCTAATTTGTAAATCTGTGACTCTTGACAACAGTTAGAGAGCAAAGTCAATAGCTCTGAGCCAATTGTATTAGTAATCTGGGAGTGATAATTATCAACTTGATTGTTCAAATAATGAACCACATGTTAACAACTCCTGTATGTATTTTTTATTCTGCATTATACTTTGAGGAGCTTGTTTATTGATTGTTTATTGCCTGATCCAGTTTATTACATATTTACGTACTCTGTAATGTGTTTTTTGCTTATACTATTGCAATATTCCCAACAGTTTACAAAGCTTACTTAACTACAAAGATAGCCATCAACCAGACTACATCGCTCCTGACGGACTATCCGAACAAAAGCAACACTACCAGAGACAGCATCAACATCCACAGCAACTAAACACAAGTATCTTGCCCAGAGATTAAGCATCAGCAGAAGACACCTCACGACATCACAGTGGGACTTCAAATTTCCACCACGTCAGAGACGAACGCCATCTTGGGCTGGTCCTGGAGCGCCGATGAAACCTTCTGGAGCAGCAGAGTCAAGTGCCCGCCATCCACCTCCTTCAGCAGCTTTTTCCATTTCTGTAGGAATGATATCCCAAGAAATAAACCCTCAGTGGGGCTGCTCTTCCACATTGCTATCAAACATGAACTTGTTTCGAATCTTCCACATTGCCCACGAAATCCCTGCAACGGCTCGGTAGTTTCAACTTTGAAAATCGAGGCAGTCTTTTTTTAATGACTTGTCATCTGTGTGCGCAGGAGTGGCTACTCCATAACGAAGACCAGATCCAAAGTGACGCTGTTCCTGCTGCTCAAACGTACCCGAGCGACTTCTTCCTGTTTCTGAGCACGGCCGCCACTATCATGTCGGTGGCCGTGTCGGCAACGAGCGAGCTGTTCGGAACCAAGAACATCAGCGTGAATCAAGCGGGCTCGCTGTGCTTCGTCCACTTACAAGCGCCGTGCCGGTGCAGCCACCGTCCACCAGTGCATCGGTGCCGCGTGATACCACGAGTAGTACTCCCTTCATCTCGAACTATTTGTCATTACGGATCTGACCACATAAATTAAAAAAGATGAAAAGTTAGAATGTGCTGAAAATAAAGATGAGTGAGATATAAATAAAGATGTATTAAAAATTGAGAAATGTGTATTTTTTTAACAATTGAAAAAAATGTACTTAGAAAGCAAGCACGAAAGTAGAAAACTTAAAAAAGGTAAGATGACAAATAATTTCAAACGAAGGAAGTACTAATTAGTCTAACACATGCAGATTCATCCATCACGAGGTCAGAATGACGAGCAGATTGGAGATGCTGTTAGATGTATGATTCTTACGTAATTCAAGCTTTTGAATGTCTGTGAAATTAAAATTATCATAATAGCTCTTTTTTCTACAAGATGTAGGTTGTTTTTAGATAACCATAAAAGATTTCCATAATGTGTTGATGTCATTTACACATATAATTAGTTGTATTATTCCTTTTAAAATGGTGGAAATCAGTATAATTACTCGTGTATTAATTTTTTTTAAACCATGGCGTTAGCATCTGTATTAGAACTAATATATTAAAGAAGGCAGTGTGACCAAACGAATAGCTGGGTTAGTAAAACCCAAGCAGTACCATGCGTACCCGCGGTATCAAAAAGGAAAAAGGCAGGGTAATTTATAAATTACACAAAAATTACGATACATTTACAAGGAGATCTGACGCTAATTCAAGGAAGAGGTACCCTGTTTCGAATCTTTGGAGAAGAGAATATATCTATTCTTCTCCACATACGGCTAACCAAACTAGCACATCTCAAGGCGTGCCCTGCAGCGGCACTATTCTCTATCTGCCAGCTTCTGTAGAATTCGTTCGTGCTCTTACAAGAATATTTTACTTTGATTTGGATACTTGCTTACAGTTGCACAACTTTCTGCCATCCTGTTCATCATTAGCATTGCATACCTAAAGGCATTTTGTGAAGCATCAGAACCTGTTTTCGCAGCAAAAAGCTTTTGTAACTCATGCTCTCTGAACTTCTTTGTCCACCTTTCCTTAATGTAGTGTCCAGGAATCTGATTAATCCCAAACTGTGTGAAAAGCCTCAGAACATGGCAACAAAGTATTCCATCACGCTCAAACTTTGAACATATGCAATTAAATGTGTTAGTTTTCAGGTCCACTTCAACAGAGAATGACTCTCAGAAATTCAGCCCCCTCATAGTCCAGTGCCTTCCTCACTGTACACACGATGTCCTTTTCTTTTTCAAAAACAATGAATGCTGATGCATGAAGGAGCTCTTTCTGAAATTTCATGAACAATCCTGTTGTGTATACCCCTGCCGCATGCCTTTCTATTGGTTGCATAGTACAGTACATTGGCTTTGCCATAGTTGCCTCAAATCTGTCTCCATCTTCAATGAAACGAACCTGTTTCTGGAAGATTTCATACAGATGGATGAAATTTTCCAGAGTGTCCTCTCGCAGAACATCGTCCATGAAGATTGAGTTAGTGCTCTTTCCACATACAAATGGACAAAAAACATGCTTGACGTAAACTGGAGCCCACATCAATCTTGTCTGATACATGAACTTCAAGTGTGCATCGGATACTGCATTATATTTCTCGAGCATTGCCTTCCAGCCATCCTCAAACTCTTCAGTTGTTAAGGAATTTGTAATTAAATGTGTTAATTCATCTTCCATTCCAGGTTTGTTTACCATAAAGCCGCCAGCTTCAGATGCAGCTTGCCTCATTACATGGCACAAGCTGAACCTGTGGAAAACTGCAGGGAACACCTCTGCAACTGATTCATGAAGAGCTATATCCTGAGGTGTCATTATTATACTTGGTTTCTTGCTATCCATCACATCCAACAATGTCCTGAATAGCCAAGAGAATGTCTCTGCCTTCACATCTTCAAGCGAAGCCCAACAGAAAACAATTACATTACAGTGCCCATCAATTCCGACTAATGGTACAAACGGCATGTTGCATTCAATAGTGCTATAATCTGTATCGAAAGAAATCAAGTCCCCATATAAAGCATAATCAAGTCTAGCTCGTGCATCTGTCCAAAAAATACTTCTCACGGTGTTGCATTCATCAGTCTTTATAGCATAGTAAAACCCAGGATGATCCTTCTGCAACCTTCTAACACACGCAGGTGTGCTTTCTACATCTTTGTTAGATGTATTCATTATCCTGTCAGACTGTTCGAAGTTATTGACATCAATTTTCCTGGTAGGTATATTCTTGAATCGGCCCCCTAAATTCCTGAAAATTTACATTATTTTTGCTGGCCTAATTTTGCTTTGTTGCAATACTCTCGACAAATTTCTCTCTTCCTCAGACATGTGGTTGATAAAAAAATTAGTCAATGAAGGTGAACTCCAAAGTGGGTGGTTATGTTCATTATTAATGGTCATAATCTCCCACCTCCCCTCAACATGCTTCACACTGAACCTCATGGGGCATCCAGTCCTGTCAATGGTATTTCTTTTCCTTTTCCTCAGTCTGGTCTCATTTTCTTTGGTCTTCCTACATTTATTGCACTGCAGTGTTATTTTCCGCTGCTTGTAGTTCCTCTAATCACTACAAACCCAATAACTTGTCCATAGGTATTGACAAAACGTTGAGCGTCTTTGAGTGTAGCAAATACCATGCCGACCACAGGAGGCCTAGCCTTTTCCATTTCTTCTGGACTTGGGAAAAAGTAGTCTTCATCACACCTTCAACATCTGCTTCAGGTGTGTTGTTTCGGCCTTCATTGAGGTCATCTTCCCCTTCATCATTTTGGATAAGGTTCCTGTTCTCATGCTCAAGTTCCTGTAATGTCCAAGTGTTTATGGTTTCAAGATAAAAGTAATCATTCTAAACTTTATCCATGAATGAAAATCTGACACAGTTTACCTGACAAAAATCCTCGTCAGAGTCAGCTGTCTGTATTTGTGATAGTATATTGCATTCGCTGCCATTCAACTGGACAATAGTTGCTTGGTGAAAAGTAGCATGAACACAATAAATTCTCAAAGCTTTTTCTGCACAAATTCTGACTAATAAACAATATTCAAACGAGATTTCTACAAATCATACCTGCAAGCTTTTTTCAGCTGAAACATTTCTAAATTCTTTAGTCATGAGGTCAGAAGTAACTGTAATTTCATATCTGCCTTCCAAATATGTCTCGCTTGTTTTCTGCATAGACTCAGAGTATCAATGTTTTCTTCAATTCGAGTATTATTTTTTCCTTTATAAATACAATTCATTAAATTGATGTAACTACTAAAATATTTTCCTGTGATGCCAATTTCAAATGACAATGTGATAAAAAAAAATGGCACAATCCAATAAATTATCTGGAATAGTGCAAACAAACACATGGAACATTTGCATGCCAATGCAGCCATGCAATATTACTACTCAAGTTCATAGATAGTTAACATCATAACGCTGTGCTCCA